>APFE030120503.1:0-10917 GCA_000404065.3 Pinus taeda | reverse complement strand
CAAGCATTCTTATCATCATTTTCCACAGACAATGCAGCATCAGAAACAAACAATTTAAGATTTTTAAATCCATCACTGATTGAGGTATCTTTGTCCACAAAATTTCCATTATGCCTTCTGTTTCTTTGCCTAGACTCATTATATTTCCTTTTATAACAATCTTTAGAATGATGCCTAGGTTTGCCACAATAATAACACTCATCATTTCTCTTATGGATTGGAAATTTAGACTGTGTCATACCTTTTTGTTTTGCTTGAAACTTGCCTCTTTTGTTCTTGTCCCATGGCTTGCCTCTGTATGGATATTTGCCCTTAGCCACCAATGCCAAATCTGAACTACTAGAGCCCAAATTAAAGCTCTTCATCCTCTCCTCCTCTTGTAGAAGAATTCCTGTCAATTCATCAAATGTAGGGGGTTTCTCTCTAGCTGCAAGACTTGAAACAAAAATTTGATAATCTTGCACGAAGCCATTTAATGTGATGGTGACTAAGTCAGTACTAGACACCTTTTCATCAATATCTCCTAACTTATTACTTAAATCTTTGACACGAGATATGAAATTGCTTATATTTTCATTTGCTTCCATTTTTAGAGATAAAAGCTTAGTCTTCAAAAACAAGATCCGGTTTGTATTTGTTGTTTCATACACACCCTTCAATGTATCCCATGTTTCTTTTGATGTCTTGCAATCTCTGATGTGAGGAATAATGTTGTCCTTTACAGACATACGCAACAACACCTTTGCTTTTGTCTCTCTTCTCTCCCAATCTAGAATAGAATCTGCAACAGTGGGTTTGGGCTCATCCCCACTCACAATGGACCACAAATTATTACCTTCTAAAATAGTTATTAACTTGAATTTCCAATTTACATAATTTCTCTATCAAGTTTGGTGGATTCATTGATATAAGTATCAGATAACAAATTTCCCATGATGAAAAAAAAAACTTTTCCAATCACCAAAATGCAAAATTTTTCTTCACAACTTTAATATTTCTTTACTCAATAATAACAACCCTCCTTTTTTTAATATCACCAATAATAACACTTTTCCTCCTTTTTTTTTATTTAGGAAACATCAAACCCTTCTATTACGAATGATTGCATTTGCAGAGGGTTCAACAAAAGCACATTGAACCATTAGTTCAACACAGTTCAGACAAAATTAGCAAGCATTAAACCCTACTATATACTAATGTCGACTATTTTTTGACATAATCCAATACGATGCTGTTCACCTTGACCAAATATATATTATAAAGAGCCAAAACAACCCTTAAAATTGCTGAGGCAACAGCCTACAGAACATGGATTGAAGATGTACACCTCACGAATTCCGGGAGAGTCCAACAAACACAAGAAGCTTTCAGCATCTTCCCCTGAAAATTACCACTTCCGAACCCCACCAGTACGTTGTTCTCCAAGCTCACAGCACACACCTCATCACCAAGCCCTCCTTTGCACGACTTCTTGACTCGCTCTTATGTAGGATCTCACCTGATTTCTCAGCAGCACACCCTTTACTCACACCCAGGCGCCTTTCACACAGGTTTCTGCCCTCTCTACACAACTCCTTCAGCAACACGACGATTTCTCACACTCACGCACAACGGGCTCTCACACTCAGCCCTCAACCTCGCTCTGATACCATATCAGAGAGCATAGACACATAAACACAGAACTCACAACTTGTTTCCATTCATCGATTAAAGAGGTATTTTTATACAGGATGGAGAAGCTTCTGGAGATCAATTGGGGCGGTGGTTTCTTCAGGAAGCTTTCCCATTTTCAACGAATTCCAGAACCTGCATTAAAATCATTGTTGAATGTTGGTGGCGGGTAGTTGGAATTACTTCTAGTTCCTTCCAACACAGTGTAGTTAAATTAGTGCACTGTTGGAAACAGACTCCATTTTGTCTGTTGTAATGGTTGATATTTTAGTTAGAAGTGGCTGAGACAAGCTAGCCCGGGGAGGCCTGACAGATAGAGGTCCTAGGACAAAGTGATAGACAGAGGAGAAGGCCCAGGCAGAGCACGCCCATCTTTGTATGATCAGGCCATTGAGGTAACAGTGATATTGTTGATAAAGATTCTGTGTATTAAATCTGTAATAGTTGTGTGCTTTTGTGACTTGATCTCCCCATGACCAATTGGACAAGTGTGTAAGTGTCTGCTCAGAAATCTGTGACGGTCTATGAATGATTAATGAATATATGAAATGTTGCTTAGGAATTCGCGTGCAATCCGTGTAATACGAAATGGCAATGTTTGAATGCATGAATTGTGATCGCTGAATGGGTTTCTTCAGGTAGTTAATGGCATAGGAATTACGAGGTTCTTGTAGAAGGGTTTGAATACCTTTCTGGGATAGATATCAATGTAATTGATATGAATCAGGGGCTCTGTGTTGTAGCAGAGTAACGTGTCATGGGTTAAATGCAGAGTTAGTAATAAATTGTTAATGTTATTGGAATTGATAAATTGTTAATGTTATTGGAACTGGCATGGAAAGTTTTTGTCAAGTGTTTGTTGAGTTGAGAGGCTCATTCTAGAATTTAGTATAATATTTAATTTTATCCGTCTCTTATCAAAGTTGAAAATTGAAATTTTGTTTATGTTAGCCAAAATAATATTTAAAAAAAATTAAAAATTAAAAAATTAGATTCCTCTAACTCATGTTAAGTTGGGCTTATTTAAGATGGATCTTTAACTTCCAGTGCATGGAAATGGCCACCTGAGTGTAAATTAACCAAAACTTATCTTGACTAGAGATCCGCTGAGAGATCAGGAAAACCTGCTTAAAACCTGTTTATTTTGTCAGTTCATACAAAATTAAATTCTGAGCATTAGTATACGAAGGTGTTGCAAAGGGATTCGATTCCTTTGGGAAACGAAATCCATTCTGAGACCAACTTGAGATGTGATTGAGCGCATTGCTAAATCGAGGATGGACTGATTTGGTACCGTAGGAACTAGCCTATGTTCCGAGTCAGGTTTGAAATGGGGGTTTTTATCGGAGGTTTGCATAGAAGTTCTGTTCTGGACTTCTCTGATCTATTCGCACCAGAGACAAGTGTGGTGTAGAGTTACAATCCAGCTCAGTTTTGGGTTCCTCATATGCATTAGCATTTGAAGTAAGGCGTGGCAGGGAAATTTTATACCAAAACCATCACTCATTTGACCAGACCGCATTAGATTTAAGGACCAGAACCATCACCCTTCTGACCAGACCGCATTATATTTCTGTTAATCCTGATTTCATCGACCTGGGCGGACTGGTAGAGCAGAGAGCATTACGAGTGCAAGTGATGGAGTGCTTCCCATTTCATCAATCAGTTGAAGAGGTGATGAAGGAATCCAATCTTTCATCGGTGGATATCATTAGCTCTAGCAAAGATTGCAGGATACATAGAATTCAAGAGAATATCATTTCTGTAAGAATGACTTGAAAGCAGAGCACAAAGGTAAACTCTGGTGTGTTTTAGATTTTTAATTTGTATTATACATAGTTGCAGATAATGGGAATGGTGTGGCATGAAATCAAGTCATAGGAATGGCTTCGTGATTCCGTGTAAAAGTAGAGTCAACATTGAATATAAAGGAACATAATATATGACAACGCATGGAGAATAAGGTTCTACAAGAAGATGTGGACTGGCGAGTTTTGAGTTTGAATGTTTGTCCCATGCAAGTCTGTAGCTGGCTCTGCATCAAACACACTGTCCCTCACTCTTTTCTCTGGATGGGGTTTCCTTGACTGCTTTCACATATCTTGACTGCCTCTCATAAATCCCTTTTATCTCGTCAAAATAGTGGAAGCTTAAATCACTGGCCCTGGGTTTTTGGGGCAACTTTTACTCTACGCTTCCATACCTGGTCTAATTAATGGAAATTTAAACCATTGACCTTTCACCATAATTTTGGAAAAATGGAATGTTAAATCAGTATTTTTTTATTAAACTCAGAAATTATATACATTATTCCATGTTAAAGTTTAATAAAGAATGTTACCTTTTTCAATCCATTTATGCAATCAAATTCAGCAATTTCATTTAACAAGGATTATTAGCTTGTTCAATTCATTTATGCAATCAAATTCAGCAATTTCATTTAACAAGGATTATTAGCTTGTTCAATCTATGTATGCAATCAAATTCAGCGATTTCAATCCATTTAAACAGATTTATGATAAATTTCAGCCGGATTAAATCACTGGTTAGATGAAAGAAATTAAGAAAATTCAACAATTTCAACTCATTTGAATAGATTTATTACCTTGTTCAATCTATTTATGCAATCAAATTCAGCAATTTCAACCCATTTAAACAGATTTAATAAATTTCAGACGGATTAAATCAGTGGTTAGATGAGATAAATTAAGACAATTTCAACCCATTTGAACAGATTTATAATAAATTTCAGCAGGATTAAATCACTAGTTAGATGAGAGAAATTAAGAAAAAGAAAGTATTTTGTTTTTGGTAAGTTGTTTTTGCATTATAATAGAAAAATTTACATCAGTTTAGCAAAATTATTGTGTTTGGATTATTAGTTTAAAAATCATATCAGAGACCGTAAAGTAGAGAATCTATAGCTTGCAAAATAAGATGAGAATCCATGAAAAAGAGACCAACGATATGAGAAAAAAAATAACAGCCTTGTTGAACAGCAAAGCCTGCTAAAAAATAAACTGAGCATGGAAATAAAAGAAAACGAAGAACTGCTATTTTCTGGCATTCTTGTTGTGACTGGGAACAGAAAAAAAAGTCCAAAGAAAATAGCTGAACTTAAAGAGTGAAACACAACTTTCATAGGCTAATCGATTTGTAGATCTACGAGATATGTCGGGGAATGGCAGCAGAGATTTGAGGAAAAAGTTGTTAGATCAAAATCAGAGAATTTTCGGGTTTCCAGCTTTTCCTTCAATTTTGAGAGAGAAAGATACATAGAAAACCTTTAGTAATAAGATAAATAACAAAATGAAAATCACTAGATAGTTTTTTGACCCTTCATTCTATAAATTTAATATCATACGCTGAGATAAATGTGTTACCCAAACACTTCTACCCAAACACTTTTGGACTTTAATTTTCATTTCATTCCGTTTTAATTTTTCTTTATTTTTTGGGCAGGCTGCATTTTTTTAAAGGGCATTAATGTTTTTAAAGCAATTTTTCATTTTTTCCAGTTCTTGGGATAATTTATTTAGCAAGGGGTTTGTCAAGAAGCTGAGAGCGTTTATTTTGAAGTTTCACAGAAAAAAGGCCGAATACATCAAACAAATGAAAAAACAATCTGTCCCATAAATTATTTTTAACCTCGAAAACGTTAAAAATAATTTCTTTCTTTTTTTCTATACTGAGCAATTTAATATTTTCACTAAACACTTGTATTAAAAAATGTTTTACAACATTGAAATAAAAACCCAAAATAAATTACGACATTAAAATAAAAAATAGTATATAGTATAGACACTTGTATTAAAAAATGTTTTACAACATTGAAATAAAAACCCCAAAATAAATTACGACATTAAAATAAAAAATAGTATAACCATACCAATAATGTACATCATGTAAACTCGGCAAGGCAATGTATTCACCCACTGTGTGTCTAGCTCGATTTCCGGGTCGTAGAATGGGATTTTCTCATTTTTATTAAGTGTATTTGGTATCTCTAATTAGAGTAATGGTGACCTGATCTGGGATAGATAAGTGTTTATATATAATATTATATATATATTTTTTTTAATGAGGTTTTTTGTTAAATAACAGTGGGATAATTATTATTATTATTTGTTGTTATTTGTTAATGTAGGTTGACTCATAATTGTTATTCAAAAAAACTATACCACTTGTAAATACTCTGGATTACGATCATTTCTGTTTCCTTGCTTCTGAAAATTAACCAAACAAAAATAATTTTAAAAAATGCCTATATTTTAAATATGTGCGGTTGAATTGATGAAACTGAGATTTTGGGGTTTAACCAAAATCCCAATTCCCAATAATTCAAAAAGATGAAACCACTTCTAATTGCTCCTCTCCAGAAACCGATCTATCTTGCGCTGCACGCTGGCTAAACAAAAACATGATATAAACCAAACGTCAAAGTGCCTTTGACGGAGCTGGGATTTTATAATTCCACTTGGCCAGAACTCAAGATAAAATTTAGGACTTCTCAAAATAACGATTACGATCATTTCTGTTTCCTTGCTTCTGAAAATTAACCAAACAAAAATAATTTAAAAAAATGCCTATATTTTAAATATGTGCGGTTGAATTGATGAAACTGAGATTTTGGGGTTTAACCAAAATCCCAATTCCCAATAATTCAAAAAGATGAAACCACTTCTAATTGCTCCTCTCCAGAAACCGATCTATCTTGCGCTGCACGCTGGCTAAACAAAAACATGATATAAACCAAACGTCAAAGTACCTTTGACGGAGCTGGGATTTTATAATTCCACTTGGCCAGAACTCAAGATAAAATTTAGGACTTCTCAAAATAACAGAGCTGAAGTAGAAGAGACTCTGGCTCCCCCGCGTTTACTGTCAGCAAGTACAGCAATCACAATTAAACAATATTAACTTATTTATAAAACACATAAGCGTATAAAATTAACACAGCACAGGAATACACTTTATTATATATTTACGGAACAGTTACAAAATTAAGGCATTTCAGCCTTAAAAACGAGCTCACGCTTGGCTACATCTTGAACCTCACAAAATTCCTCACAAACAGATATCTCACACCCTATCACACTATACATTTATAAGATATATTGGAATGATGGATCAGATCCTTTTCTAGATTTTTTTACAATGAAAGCTCTCACACCCTATCACACTATACATTTATAAGATATATTGGAATGATGGATCAGATCATTTTCTAGTTTTTTTTACAATGAAAGCTCTCCAAAAAGGTTGCATGGCTGTTATCAATGGCAAGTCTCTTCAAGACATATCCACTTTAAGCTACTTTAAATTTATCCGCTTTAAACCCGCTTTAGCTTTGTTTTTCTGCTTTAAAACAGACTTTTCTTTTATTCTGATCCTCTCGTCTGCTTTGTTGCTGGTTGCTCCTGCATCATGAATAAATTTATTATAATATCTTTATAAAAATTATTAGCCAAATATAATGAAAACGTCATACTGCTTTGATTTTTCCTTTCGTTTGTTGGCTTAATTCTGTATTCATCTTATTTCTGCGGTCATTGTTGCTGAACTAATTTCAAACTTTGTTTATAGTTCAGTAAAAGCAGGCACTTCCAAGGAGGAGAAGAGATACTAAGCTTCAAAGGGCCCTCAAGCAAATCCCACTGTCTTATATGGCTACCTTGAGCTATCCCACACTGCTCAGAGAAAGGGATATGGAGACAAATCTGCTCACTAAGGCGTTTGGGGGAGAACAAGCCTCATACTTAGGCTTGATGTCTGTTTCATTTTGTGTTTTATGATAGGTTGGAGAGTTATATGTGGTGAGCTAAGTTTTTGATTTCATTTTGCAATTGTTATTCCGAAAGACTTGATATTGGATAAAATGGTTATGGATTCTCCACTCATATAATCAATATGTTGGTTTCTCTTAAGGCAAAAGACTTGATATTGGATAAAATGGTTATGGATTCTCCACTAATAACATGTTTGTTTCTCTTAAGGCAAACCATGGTGGAGATGGCTATAGCTTTTCATTTTATAGAAATGATATCTTTAATTTAAAAGAAGAAACAAAATTGTTAAGTTTTTTAAAATATTAAAAAATAATTAATATAATTAAAAAATGTTACATTAAGTTATTGAAAATTATGAATAAATGTTTATTGTAATTTTGTATAAATTTGTTATTATAATATGTTTATGTTGTTTTCCATTGAAAAAAAAATTTGCCGTATTTAGAGCTTTGGGGACTCAAAGATAGTTATTAATGGTTCAACAACACAACTAGATGTCACATGCACACACTTAGTCTCATTCTAGAGGAGATCTATCTATTAAAACAATCAATTGATGAAATCTCTGTCTACCATAGTCCCATTCTAGAGGAGATCTATCTATTAAAACAATCAATTGATGAAATCTCTGTCTACCACATTTACAGCGAAATAAATGGGGTTGTCGATGCTTTGTCTAAGGAGGGTGATTTGTAGGGTATGGGCACATGGCTCATAAATGAGTGCATCAATGATTAGGGGTGTGGGTTCTATCATTGGCCCTTCATAGAGGGCTCTTTTGCAGAGCAAGGAATAGAGTTTATCTATATTTTTGTTAAACTTTTGCACGCTGTATATACTAAATGCTCAACAACTCATATTGTTTTATGTAAGGACTGTTATTATATTTTTTCACTATGTATTTATCTTGGATGGCATTTTGTGGATGTATATATGAGGACACTAGTCCTTTTTTCAGTATGTATTTATCTTGGATGTCATTTTGTGGATGTATATAGGAGGACCCTCGTCCAAACACATACATGTGTTTTTTGTGTAGCCATATGTGGCTGGTCTTTTTAAGAGTGTTATCTAGGTACATTCATAATGTAATTTTCACACTTAATGAAAGTAACTACATTTTGTTAGGTATCGAGAGACATTCAAATTGTAATTTTCACACTTAATAAAAGTTACTATTTTTTCTTAGAAAAAAAATACATTATTAAATGAATTATTTGTTTTTTTAAAATTATTTTTAATTAGATAAATACCTGAAAATCACATGTTATAAATTTTACAGATAAACATTCTCTCTAAACCAGTTTTTAAAATAGGAAGGTTTATAATTAAAAACAACTTGAAAAATCATTTAAAAAATATTTAGATCTATAAATTAAAGTACACTATTATTAATAATTAAATCAAAATTCTTCCCACCATAATCCAAAATAACTTAAAAAATAAAATTTCTATTTTATAATATTCACCACTTAAATTTCATTAGAATTTGACATAATAAATAGCAATGCTCTAGAGTATCTCTCCATGTTATTACTTTTAGCGGTAGTCTAAAAATTATGCTCTTTTGCCTTGAAAGTTTTGGAAATTCCGGATTTTTATAAATTCAAGTAAAAGCTGTCAAAATTCATAATTTTAGGTGCTCTAGACATTCTTGATGGGGCTGAATGCTCTAGACATTCTTGATGGGGCTGAATCTATTTCCACGGTCAAAAAAATGATTTGATGGCGCTGAATCAATTTCCACCATCAAAAATATGATTCAAACAATGCATCTACAAAATTTTTTGTCCAAATTCCCACCACTTCTAACTATCCAAACAAGCAATTCCTCTGCGTTGGAAAACAACTCCTTACCTTTAATAATTGTGCAGTCAAATATATGCGATGAGTTGACCCGCTTTGCAGTCAAGTATATGTGATAAGTTGACCCGCTTTGCAGTCTTGAAATTTTACAATAAAAATAGAATTTCCAAACAGATTTACTCCTCAAGTTAGGGGAGGGTCGCCAATACATGTGCGCCCTCCCCGCCACGTCGTTTTTACACGCGGCAACCCACATGGCTCCGGTACGACACCTATCCACCGTGGAGCTGGCCGTGTGGGCTATCACCTCGAACCTTTAATTACTCCCTTCGCGCCGTTTACAACGTTGGTCTGGGCTCATTTCGACGATGTATGGTTTTCCCTTCGTCTTTTTGCTCGGGGCCGGTAGTTGGGCGAAGCCCCCCGCCGAAGATGGCGCGGCACGGCCCTGTAACCTGCGCGGGTTTTGGTTAGTTGTTGTTTTGGCTGACTGCATAGAATGGTTGACAGGGTTTGTGTTGTTGCGCGCAGAGTTGTTTATTCGTGTGCTGGAGGATGTGTTTCATGGAGTTTCTGGGTTTTTGGCTGGGACAGCGGTTCTGCTTTTCTTGTGCGCCTCCGCCTGGATTTCTTGGTCGTTCTTCCATGCAAGTTGTTTAACATGGAATGCCGGTTGTTTAGCATTTCTCTGGTGGTGGTCTTATTCCGCTGTCAAGTTGTTCGGGGAGGAGTCGGTCGCCATTCTACTGAGCTTGAGGTAACATAGCATTTTTAGGCTGTTTTTGTTGTTTTTGTCTTCTCTAATGGCTTCTAATGGATTTTTTCTTCCTGTTGCAGGTGTGGAAAAGGATGTTGCAGGTGTGGAGAAGGTCAGGCGAGCTGTGGGGAGGCCTGTAACCGGTAGGATTTTTAATCCTACCAGCTTTACTCTCTGTGTTTTTCAACACAAGCACTTTAACAGGATTTTGTGATCTGTTTTGGCATTTTCTGTCTGTCTGTCTGTTTTGGCATTCTGTCTGTCTGTCTGTTTTGGCATTCTGGCATTATGTTTTGGCATTTTGTTGTTTTGGAAAAAGTTTCAAACACTGCTCTGTTTAGCGGCATAATTTCTATGTTTAGCGGCATTTGTCTGTTTATAAATGGTTTTGGAAAAAGATTCAAGCGTTGCTCTGTTTATATGTTTATTAGTCATTCAGAAAATTTGTTTCGGCCCTCTCTTTTCAAAGAATTCTAATCATAATTTCTGTCTTTAGCGGCATTTGTCCTCTGTTTATAAATTGTTTTGGAAAAATTTGTCCTCTGTTTATAAATTGTTTTGGAAAAAGGTTCAAGCGCTACTCTGTTTATAGCTTCGGCCCTCGTAAATTGCTGCGAATCTTTTCAAAGAACTGTAATGGACATTTGTATCGACATTTGTAGGGTTTAGGGTTTTAGGGGTTTGAGGGTTTAGGGTTTTAGGGGTTTAGGGTTGATTCTGCAATTAGCATCTCTCTCCCAGTCGGGTACGACCTTCCTTCTTGCTCTTGGGGGTTAACTGGGTCAAGCGCTACAGTGAATTGGGCGCTCCAGCAAACTTGTTACTGGTAGGATGGGTGAAGTCACTCGAGGTCTTGTTATTGTGCCTGCATATACAGTTTATCTATATATTTTA
>APFE030120496.1:39470-92645 GCA_000404065.3 Pinus taeda | reverse complement strand
TAGATAGATCCAAAGTTAAAATGGATCTAGGTTTGTTTAATTATTAATTATTATAATTATTAATTTTAGTTTTTTTTTTTAATGTAATTTATGTTTTTATGTAATTTCATTGAGTCAAAATATTTTAATCTTTGATTAATTAATTAATCAATTTTTTTAATTTGATTGAGTCATAATGTTTAGATAGCATAACATGACATTACAATATCTTTTCCATGGTATTGGCCCATGGTATTGTAACAAAGCATGTTCACAACTTAATAATGTCCATGGTAAAGTGGGGGTGAATATCCATGGTTAAAAAAATTGTTATATTATAAGTATTAAATTTTTATGTCCTTATTAATAAAGTTAAATATGATTACAAAATTATTAGACTAACTTATATGGTAAAATGGATCTTTAATTACAATTATTATTTATATCTCATATATTTGAATGTGATAAGGGATTTAGATATATCTTGAGAGTAATTATAAGATTTTTGCTTTTAAATTTAATTAAAAAATGTTATAAAATTAAATTCACATAAAATATTTATAAATAATATTGATTGTGAAATGAGAGATTGTTTTCGGGCATGTGGTATTGGCCCATGGTAATAAAAAATTTTGCCACCCAATGCTAAGGTATTAAATCATTTTAATCTCCCAAACCAGGGAAAATATCAAAATAAGCCAATTTTAAGGGAATATGATTTCCTAAAACCAATGAATCGGGCCAAATGAAGGTTCAGTTAGTTTATCTGCCAATTTTTTATTTTGGGCTAAAATAAAAAAATTAATTATTTTTTAAGTAAAATTGGGGCTAACTATATGAAAAGGGTTTTTAAAAAAAAAATTCACCCCGTTAAAATGTAAACACCCTCGAATTTCGCCTTTGGGCTATAATTTGCCCCTAAAATTTACCATGATTAGTATATGCAAAAAATTTTCCTTCAAGAATTGAGATTTGATCAAGTTTCTTTAAAAATAGAGGAAGCTGAGAAGAGAAGTCATAACACTTGTGCTATGAGCCTTTCTTGGAAGATCCGATAGTCCTAGCGTTTGTAAACCCTATATAAATATTGAAGAATATAATTAAAAAAGTCGTAGGGTTTATGGAAAAAAATCCTAGAGCTAGATTCAAAGTATTGAATGTCGATGATTCCACTAAAAAAATCCCTATCTTATGCAAGTAAGGAAATGAAATCACATGCATTAATGGTTGATGAAGATGAAGAGTTTGCAAATGGATTCCTATGATTTCTAAAAAAAAAAGAAATGATTAGGAGGTATGATAGGTCTTTGTAATATTAGTGTTTCCCTGTTGGCCCGCCAACAACACCCCTATATTTTGGCTCAAAATATAGGGGCTTCCACTATAGATTTGAAGCTTTTACCCTCTGTTGCAGTTGGTCTATGATTGCCTATCTTATTTTCATTATTAGATTTTCTATCCTTTTGGTTCGGCTTTGATTATATCTGTTGTTTCGATTCTTGATCTTATCTCTTTCATTACTTAGTCTTTGTTATTTTTTCACATCATCTTAGTGGATTTGGGTGTTTGTTGGTTTCCTTCCTATCATTTCTTTATCCTACAAACCTCCCTTGATTTTGAGCCATTTCAAAGATCTTATTTGTTAAGCCTATTTTGACGATTTCTCCTCCAGCAAGTTAAAATTAGACCACTTTCAACATTTCAACGCTTTACTTCGGTGATTTCCTCATTTAAATTGTTTGTTAAATTTATTTTATTTTTATGAGATATCTGGAATATTTCCCACCCTTATACTTTTAATATATATATATATATATATAAATAATATAATTATATTTTATACTAGTCAGTTGTTGTTTTAATGAATGCGACATGGAACGTATTTCTTGAAAGTATAGATATAATGAAAATACAAAATTGATGTAAATGTTGTTGGTGTGGTTTCAATCCGAAATAGGAATACAGGATATTATTACAATGCAGCTCAGGTGGATATGTAGTGAGGATTCAAGTTGATTATGTGCATTCTCCACATCAACAACATTCATAAATGAAAGTTCCACGAATTTGGTATTCCTGCATTTACGTCATATCTGGACACGTAAATATCATGCATTTAAAGCCAGACTAAAAATGAAGACCGCCGTTTTTTGCGTTAAAATGAACCATACACAAATTTCATTTGAAATGGGTAATCACTCTGAAAAATAACTCTGAAAAATTAATATTACAACACACACATTGACGCACAGAAAATGGACAACGTTAAGAGATTATTTTTCTCTAGATTTTTGCGATCTCTATGTACCGCAATCGTGCCCCTTAATCTAGATTTGTTCATATAATAGATATCCAGGACGAGCGCCATATTTTTACTCTGCTAGTTAACGAACCTTCGAAACACTATTGCAAAGCTTGTACCAAGGATTGATTCTATTTTCTCACTAATTCTTAATTTTTTCTCAAGAAATTGTGTCTTTCCAAGTATATATTGTCTGGCACAATATTGGACAACCAGACTTGTGGAGACCAATTTCTTCCTAATCATTAGACCAAATCCTTCTAAAAATTACTCATTTGATTTTCTGTTGGACAGGTATGAGTTAACAAACACATTGCTAGATTTAAGCACATGCCATGAAACACACGAGAGATTTAAGCACACCCATGAAACACACAGGGGCTGTTGACCTTCTACACTGCCATTAATGGGGAGCCAAGAATCTCACCCCACAACACCAGCCCACTGTGTTTCGGACTTGAGACCTTTGGCTCTCATACCACTTGTTGGAGTTGTCGTTACACGTAGGTGTTAGTAAATAGACACATCACTAGATTTAACCACATGCCACAAAACACACGAGGAGAATTGAACTTCTACAACACCATTAGTGGGGAGCCAACATTTTCTACTACTCTCCTTTCATATTTATTTTATTGTAAATTGTTTGGTTTTTTAATAGTAATTTCCTTGCTATGTTGTAGGGTTCGATTTTGACTGGATTCCATAGAGCAACGCAGAGGACAAAGATCTAGTTTGGGTTTTTTAATTTATTGGGGATTATCACTCCATATTGGAAAACAAATCTTTAAAGATGCATTTCTCCTTAACAATGTATTAATTCGTATATGATTTAGGGAAAATAGATTAGCAAACACAATCATTCGATTATCTCTATAATTAGCAAAGGAAACTGATCTATAATTGAAAAGAAGCAAGTCCTCTATGTATAAAAATGATTAATTTATTTTCATTAGACTGAAGATCCACAGTGTTATAAGGGGAATCAATCTATAGCGTAGGATCATTATCATTTAGAGAAAATCTTGCTGGTGGGAAAAACTTTAAGGTAGCTTCTAACTAATTTTTTGAATCGAAAGCAAGTCTTTTCAATTTGAAGGGGATCCCTTCTATAATTCAGTTAAATTTGACTGATTATGTAATCAACACATCGATTAGATCTAATTGGTTTCATATAAAATTTGTATTGAAGGACAGGAAAAACCATTCGGCATAGAGTCTGCTTAACAACAAATTACTACTTACAGATTATATGAGCAAATTATAAAGGCAAGGTAGCAACAACTTTTTTAGACAATTTCTCATTTAGTTGTGATAGAAGTAGATATATATAAACACAAAAAATTAAGCAATTATTGAATTATATTAAAGATTATATTAAAGACATTTAAGTTGAAAAAAATATAACACTTAGGCAATGGTAAATCTGAGCTCACAAGTAGAGCTTAGTTTTAATAACTTAATTTCCAAAATGTAGAAGACATATGCATAAGATTATGAAACATAAGAGATGACAAATACTACAAGACTGAGAAGAAACCCATTACACAAGAATTTGTTTAAATATGAGAAAATAATGTTGAACATAGTAATTTATATTTATATCCAAATGTATACATTGTACCAAAGGTTTTTCCAAAAATTCCAACCCCATTTCATTTTACAGAACTTGTTTTTATAGAAAATACTAGAAACTAAAACAAGTTTCTAGCATATTCTTAATTACAAATTGCTAAAAATAAAAGAGATAAAGTGTATCTCTCAAATACATACACATAAACATCTTTCCAAACCTATGTGCATCTAAAGATCGTATTGTTTCTAGAGTCATGGGTGGAGATAAAGATCACCAATTAGAATTTGATGAGGTTGCATCCAAGTCAACAATTGTACATGAGATTTTTCCTCATGAAATCGTGAAAAATAGGGTCGAGTGATCCATTTGAAACTCCAAAATCGTAATATTTGTTAGAAAACCAATAAAAGTTTTTTTTTTTTTAAATGGATATGTTACTAACAAAAACTCCTTTCAGTTTTTAAAAATTCTTTCTCATTTATTAGGAATTTGATTTTGAAAACAGTTACTAAAACAAGATTGCATAATCTTGAAAAATAGGCTTTCAAATATCCCTTCCAATGTTTTAAATAATGACACTTGTGTAAGAACTGAGAGTGGTTTTTGATAATGGATCCGTTTCTGACAAAAGCCTCTTTCATATTTGAAAAATCCATTTCCCATTCTTTGAAAATTGTGCTCAAATGTACTGCCTTTTAGAAGAAAAAACAAAGTTTTAACTGACATTTTTTACAAAAATGCATTGACACTCTTGTTGTCAGGGCTTTAACCCTGTTTTGGTGCTTTAAAAATTATAGACTAAAATTGTGATAACAAGATAACTGGTAGTAATATAGGCGGTGCACACCCTGTTGGGTGCATGCTATTGTCTAACAGGAAGAGATCAAGCATATGGTAGTTGTGGAACCAACATTCTAACTTTGGTTTTAGGACATTTAATATGTTTTCATGTAATTAAATTTATTTTAAATTCTTGTCATTCTAAAGTTCCATGGTGGTTGTTGTTTGCACTTTCTGAATTTTTATTATAAGGTGGTTTTTTTTGAGAAAGTATGAAATAATACTGTTGTTGATGTTTTAATAGATCTCTTAACATGTTGTCATTATATTCAATTAACCATTTCTGGTCTGTGTCATAATATAATTTGATCATTGCTCGGGTCTTAATTTTTATGAAATTCAATTCTAAGAAGATTGTCCACACACAACAAAATTAATACTTGATTATAATAACTCCCACATTTTTATAGTCTCTTTTCACTAGTTTATTGAATTTTTTCATAAAAAAGTATTGAATGATGGTTATCTTAAAAAGAGTTGTTATAATCATTTTGTAGCCTTAAGCCATAACATTACTAATTTGTTATTTATTTGCACGTAATATCATTTTTGTGCTCCCCATTAATGGTGGTGTTGATCCAACGCTCTCGTGTCTTTCGTGGATCCATTAACTCTAGCGATGTGTCGGTTTACTAACACCTGTGGGTTTTGGTGTAACGACAATTGTGACTCCAATAAGTGGTATCAGAGCTAGGGTTGAATATCCAGTGTGAAAGCCAATTAGCGCCATCCCATGCTCTGGCAGCGTTCGTTAAAACATTGGTTGTTGCCTCGTGAGCTATTGAATGATCTGTCCAGGAAATAACCGAGGAACGTTGGAACTAAAAGATAGTTGCTGCAAGGAATACAAGGTCATGGATCTATGTTGAAATGTGTTGCTCGAGTTTGAAATGTGGAGATCCGTGGAGTTTGGAGTTGAAATGTGGTGTTCCTAAGTTTTTTTTCACATCAATCTTGCACGTATATGTGAAGTTTTTTTCTCAAACCAACATATGTATGTGTGACATGTTAAAAGGTTAAAACATTATATATGTCTTTATATTTATTATGAAACATATAATTATATGTTGGAATTTTGAAAAGGGTATTTTAAAAGGAGGAAGGTCATTATTACTAAATTTTAAAGAGTAATAATTAAAGTTTTATTTTTAAGTGGAGTATTTTGTGTTTTGGGGCGTGAATTTGATTGAAAATGGAGACAACAGTTATAGATATGGAGAAGTTGAGCGGGGCTAATTTTTCCCTTTGGAAATCACAGATGGAGGATATACTGATTTCAAAGGATCAATATTTTTCGATTGAGGGCACAACAAAGAAACCCTCATCAATGACAAATAAAGAGTGGAATAACCTAGATAGGAAGGTGATTGCAACAATCCACCAATATTTATCAAATAATGTTATTTCAATGTGTCTGGAGAAAAGACGACTAAAGGATTATGGGATAAGCTCCATGATCTATATCAGAAGAACACGGCATCAAACAAAGTGTTTTTGATGAAGAAGCTTTATAATCTCAAAATGAAGGAGGGTGCTTTAGTTGTTGATCACTTGAATGCATTTAATATTATTACTAATCAACTTTCCTCTGTTAAAATCATTTTAGATGATGAAATTAGAGCTATATTACTGATGTGTTCTATGCCAGACAGTTGGGAAAATTTAATTGTAGCTATGAGGACTTCAAAAACTATAGGGACCCTGAAGTTTGATGATGTCAACAGTAGTTTAATGAATGAGGAGCTATGATGCAAGTCAATTGCGAAAAATGAGGGAGGAGAGGCTCTAGCTCTAGCTGATTGTGGTAGGAGAATGGATCGAGGCCAACAAGGGTGATCAAGATCGAGAGGGCGATTAAAATCAAGTAGAGGCAGAACCATTTGCTTTAATTGTGGAAAACCTGGGCACATGAAGAAAGAATGTTGATTCTAGAAGAAAGGACAAAAGGATCAGAGACTGTCTAGTACAAATCACAAGTCATCCAACACAATTGGAGGTGAGACTACTACTGTAGCCACAGATGGTGATGTGTTGTTTATTGTTTCAGTAGAGAATGCATGTGTGTATACATCTAGCAGTAGCTTTGATTGGATCCTTGACTTTGGGGCATCTCACCATGTAACCTCATGTAAAGATAGTTTCGTTTCATATAATCTTGGTGATTATGGTAGAGTACATTTGGGGAATAATCATTTTTGCAGTATTATTGGAGTGGGATATGTCTACATCAAGATGAAATATGGACAAGATATATTGTTGAAACAGGTCAGCCATGTACTGAAAATGCGCATGAGTTTAATATCTATGGGACGACTAGATGATGAAGGCTATTTGACAAGCTTTGGAAAAGGAGGCTGGAAAATTAGCAAAGTTACATTGGTCATGGCCAAATGACCTAAGACAGGAACATTATATGCATTGAACACACTAATATGAAAATTAGATTTGGCTGCTGTCACAAAAGAAGGAAATTCAATAGATTTGTGGCATAAGCGTTTGGGTCACATAAACGAGAAGGGCTTAAAAATCCTTGTTGGTAAAAATTTATTGCTAGGTTTGAAATCCTACAATCCTGATCTTTGTGAGAATTATATATATGGTAGACAAAGAAGGGTTCCATTCCTTAGAGGTGGCCATGATAGAAATAAAAATGTGTTAGAATTTGTACACTTAGATGTGTTTGGGCCTGTTAACATCAAATCATTAGGAGGAGCATCATATTTTGTAACATTTATAGATGATGCATCCAAGAAGGTTTGTGCATATCCTATGAAAATAAAAGTGAAGTGTTTGGAATATTTCAAAAATTCCATGTTGTTGTTGAAAGAGAGACTAACAAATTACTGAAGTGTTTAAGAACAGATAATGGTGGAGAATATTGCTCAAATTCATTTAAGGAATATTATAATAGGTTTGGCATAAAACATGAGAATTTTGTGCCTGGTGTGTCGCAAAAAGGATGAATCACACCATTATGGAAAAGGTGCGAAGTATGTTGTCCAATTCTGGTTTGGAGAAATTTTCTTGGGTTGATGCAGTCAAGACCGCTTGCTACCTCATAAATAGATCTCCAACTATAGCCTTGGATGGCGATATCCCTGAAGAAGTTTGGACTGGTAAGAATTTTAATTATTCTCACTTAAAAATCTTTGCATGTGAAGAATTCGTACATATTCCAAGAGAAAATAGAACTAAGCTAGATGATAAATCTATGAAATGCATTTTTTTGGGATATGCGGATGAAGATTTTGGTTATTGTCTATGGGATCCAGTCAAACATAAAATTATTAGAAGTAGGGATGTTATATATAATGAGTCATAAATTTTCAAGAGGACTGTAGGAGAGTTGGAGGTCAAGAAGGTTATTGATAGGTTTGAAGAGCAGTAAGAAAACATACCACCAATACAAGAAAATGAACAGAAAATTCAAGAGCATGAAGAACAACAAGTGGAAAATGATGAGCAACAAGAAGAAGGAATCTTGCAGGAACCTTTACAAGAGATTCAACCTGATAATGCACCACCACAATTGGTTCCTAGATCTTTTAGGTCTCATACGCCTTGGCAAAGGTATACTCCTTCAAACTATATTTTTTTGACTGATGAAGGTGAACCTAATTGTTTTCAAGAAGCTTGTAAAGTCGAGCATAGTAAAGAATGGAAGAAAGCAATGGAAGAAGAAATGAACTCTTTGCAGGAAAATAAAACTTGGGAGTTGGTAAACCTCCCAAAAGGTAGAATGGCTCTACAAAACAAATGGATGTACACGATTAAGCATGATGGTGACAAAAAGAAGGAGAGGTATAAAGCAAGGCTAGTGGTGAAAGGTTTTTCCCAAAAAGAAGCTATTGACTTCACTGAAATTTTCTCACCTATTGTTAAAATGTCATCCATTAGAGTCATTCTTGGTCTAATTGCTACTTTAGACCTAGAATGTGAACAGTTATATGTACAAACTGCATTCCTTCATGGTGAATTGAAGGAAGAAATTTATATGGAGTAGCCAGAAGGCTTCATATAAAAAGGCAAAGAAGGCCTTGTTTGTAGGTTGAAGAAGAGTCTTTATGGGTTGAAATAGGCACCTCAACAATGGTATAAGAAATTTGATTCATTCATGTTGAAACATGGTTTTCAAGAGGTTGGAAGCTGACCATTGTGTCTATATCAAGAGGTATGATCAAGGAAAGTATATCATATTATTGTTATATGTGGATGACATGTTGATTGTTGGGCATGATAAGAATAAGATCAATAGGTTGAAGAAATATTTGGGTTGAAAATTTGCAATGAAGGATTTGGGACTAGCACAACAGATATTGGGCATGCGGATTATGCGTGATAGGAAAAACAAAAGGTTGTGGTTGTCACAAGAAAAATATATCAAGAAGGTGCTTGACAGGTTTAATATGAAGGATGCCAAGCTACTTGGTACACCCCTTGTAGACCACTTCAAGCTAAGTATTGAATTATGTCCTAGTAATGACAAAGAGAAAGAAGAAATGAGCAAGATTCCTTATGCTTCAGCAATTGGCAGTTTGATTTAAGCCATGGTATGCACACGACCAGACATTGCATATTCAGTGGGATTAGTGAGTAGGTTCCTTGCCAATCCAGAAAAACAACATTGGCAAGCAGTAAAATGGATTTTGAAGTATATCAAGGGTACCAGTCATTATTATTTATGATTTGGTCATGATGAGACTGTGCTTGAAGGATTTATAGATGCATATATGGCTGGAGATATGGATACCAGAAAGTCCACTACAGGTTATTTGTATACATTTACAGGTGCAGCAATATATTAAGTGTCAAGCCTACAAAGAATAGTAGCCCTCTCTACAACAGAAGTAGAGTACATAGCTGCAACAGAAGCTTGTAAAGAGATGTTGTGGATGCAGCGATTCCTAGGATAGATAGGAATAAAGCAGGACAAGTATGTGCTATATTGTGATAGTCAGAGTACCATTCACTTGGTGAAAGACCCAGCATTTCATTCAAAAACCAAGCACAATGACTTAAAGTACCATTGGATCTGGCATGTGTTGGAGGAAGAATAGTTATCCTTGGAAAAGATCCATACATATAGGAACTCTGCTGATATTCTCACTAAGATTCTACCATGAAATAAACATGAGTTATGTAGAGGCATGGTAAGACTCTATGTGACTTGATTCATGACTCATATTTGGCTTCAAGTGGGAGAATGTTAAGTGTGAAGCCAAATTCACACAGGATTCTAGATCCTTGTCGATCAGATCTTTCTAGATCTCCAGGATTTTAGATCTTTCTACACTGCCATTGGTTTCTAGATCATTCTAGATCTCCATCTGAATCACATACAGGATTCTAGATCCTTCTTCTGCGTCTATAAATTTGTAATTTATCTATCCAAGGAAAGCAAGCCAAGGCCCAAGCCTGTTATGTAATGCTAAATGATTTCTATTCTCCAGTGATTGTTTTATCTATTCCATTGTTCTAACTGAGTAATCTTGTTGTTTCTCCATTTGTCTGTCTCTGAAATTATTCTCTACTATTGTCGTCTAAGTCTTTGACAATATTGTCTCAGTAACATGTTGTCACTATATTCAATTAACCCTTTTTGATCCATGTCATATTATATAGTCGGATCATTGCTTAGGTCTCAATTTTTATGAAATTGGATTCTAAGATGATTGTGCACACACAACAAAATTAATACTTGATTATAATAACTCCTACATTTTTATAGTCTCTTTTCACTAGTTTATTGAATTGTTTAATAAAAAAAGTATTGAAGGATAGATATCTTAAAAAGAGTTGTTATAATCATTCTGTAGCCTTAAGCCATAACATTACTAATTTGTTATTTATTTGCATGTAATGTCATAAAATAGTTTGTCTATCTAGGGACATGCATTTTGCCACTATTCCGTCCTTCTATTGTAGGTTTTAACCCCATACAGAAATTACCTGCATACAAATTCTAAATCACAGGAAAAATAAAAATGCGAGAGCATAACACATAAAACACATATACATAGAGATTTTCCACTGGATCCAAAACCAGGACTACCAGCTTGATTTTCATAATGGTTCCTTTCAATGTCACAATACAGATTTATACATCGAAGCATCCAATACCATGGACCGAAAACCATCGCGTCCAAAACCATGGACCGAAAACCA
Source organism: Pinus taeda (assembly GCA_000404065.3). Lineage (NCBI taxonomy): Eukaryota > Viridiplantae > Streptophyta > Pinopsida > Pinales > Pinaceae > Pinus > Pinus taeda. The sequence goes on along the minus strand of APFE030120496.1, from coordinate 81,783 downwards.
TAGGTAGGTTCGCCCAACCTAATATAGGGTCCAAAAAAATTTTCCCGTGGCGCTGCCCTGGACCCTGTAGAGGGGGGCTACCTGCCCCCCCAAACCCCCAGACAAGGGGGGTTTCCGCCCCGCTTGTGACCCCCCCGCTGCGCAATCGGCGCAATGAAGGCAGGGCTCCGGCCCCCCTCTGACCCCCCAGTTCACTACGTAGGTTAGTTGTGGAAAGAATATAACACAACCCAACAATCTGCCACTTGTTGTTTTCTTTCCACAAGGGGCCACCGGAGAGCTTAGTAATTTTTCTAGCCCTGAAATGGCCATTGTTTCTCTACACCAAGAGAACTTCTCAGAGCTCACAGATTTTGTCAATGCATCTGTAGTATTCTTCAAAGTGTCCACCTTTACTAGCAACGCCTTTTTGTCTTCTATCATATCCCTCACAAAGTGATACTGAACATCAATGTGCTTTGTCCTTGAATGATAAGCAGGGTTCTTTGCCAAGAAAATTGCACTTTGGCTCACATTCTATCCTTATAGCTCCCTGTACTAACCCCATACTTGAACACAATCTCTGCAACCAAACTGCTTCCTTGCTTGCATGAGTGGCTGCCATGTATTCTGCCTCTGTAGTTGATAGTGCCACTATAGATTGTTTCTTACTCATCCAACTGACTGCACCTCCAAAATAGGTACACATACCCACTTGTAGATCTTCTCTGATCCAGGATATCCAGCCCCAGTCTGCATCAACAAAGTCCACGGATATCCAACACTCCTGTCCATCCTGGTGTTCCTTGGTGCCAAACCATAATCACTAGTGCCACCGCAGAAATACCTTGAAAACCCGCTTCACTGCTGTCCAGTGCTGCCCTTCTGGTTTGACATAAACCTGCTCAATACTCCCACTGCATTGCAATGTCTGGTCTAGTACAGACCATGGCATACATCAAGCTACCGACTGCACTTGCATATGGAACACAGGACATGTCCTCTTCCTCTTCTTGTGTCTTGGGACACTATTCAGCAGATAACCTCACACCTACAGGAATAGGAACCTTCACGGTTTACTATCCTGCATATTAAAGCTCTGCAATATTGTCTTGACATACTTCCTCTGGTTTAACCAGAGCTTCCTCTTTGCCCGATCTCTTTTAATTTCCATGCCCAAAATATAGTTTGCAGCACCGAGAATCTTTCATGTCAAATTTGGAGGACAATTGGGTCTTCAAATCCTGGATAATTTCTTTGTCATTTCCAACCAGCAACATATCATCCACATACAAGACCAGATAAATAACATGGTCACCAATTAATTAAAATACACACAGTGATCTGGTGAAGCCAAGTCCCCGTATAAATGTATCAAATTTCTGATACCACATCCTTGGTGACTGTTTTAACCCATACAGAGACTTCTTTAACTTGCATACTAGTTCTTTCTTACCCTTCACCGCAAAGCCTTAGGTTGCTTCATGTAGATTTCCTCTTCCAAATCCCCGTGAAGAAATGATATCTTCACATCCATCTGGTCTACCTCAAAATCAAAAGCAGCAGCAACAGATAAAAGTAATCTAATAGAAGTTACCTTGGCAACAGGAGAAAAAATATCACCAAAATCAATTCCCGGCACCTAGGAATAGCCTTTTGCTACCAACCGAGCTTGTATTTCTCCACCTTCCCTTCTGCATTTGTCTTCTTCTTGAACACCCATTTGCTGCCAATGGGTTTCCTTCCAGCCGGCAACTCCACCAGATCCCAAGCCTCATTTTTGTGCAAAGATGCCATTTCATCAACCATGGCCTCTTTCCAGAGTTTTCCATCCTCTGAATCCACTGCTTCCTTAACAGTTCTGGGATCGTCATCAGTAATAGAAAAAGAAAAATTTGAACAGAAAGCAGATGGACTATACCTTTCTGCTGCCTTCTTTCTTGAACTGATCTTCTCACAGCCGAAGTTTGTGGCTCTTCATCTTCTGATTCCTCCTCTGCTACAGAGTCTGATTCCCTCCTTTAGTTCAAACTCTATCTTAACAGGTTCCTTTGGTTGGACTTCATGTTTAATAACATCTTTCACCTCTCTAAACACCACATCTCGACTATACACAACCTTCCGTGTGACTGGGTTCCAAAGCTTATAACCCTTTAAACCATCCTTATACCCAATAAAGAAGCACTTTTCAGATTTACTATCCAACTTGGTTCGTTTCTCCTTTGGAACATGTACATATGCATCACATCCAAATACCCTCAGATATGAAAGAGAGGGTTCCTTACCAGTCCATACTTCTTGTGGAGTCTTATCATCCAACGCTGATGAAGGTGACCTGTTGACCGGGTAACATGCAGTATCCATCGTCTCTGCCCAGAATTCCTGTCCTAACCCGGCACCACTGAGCCTGCTTCTTGCCCTTTGCATCAATGTTTTTTTCATTCTTTCTGTGACTCCATTTTGTTGAGGTGTATATGGAGTAGTCTTCTGCCGTGCTATACCACACTTCTTACAGAATTATTCAAATTCCTTGCTACAAAATTCTCCACCATTATCTGTCTTCAGCACCTTTATCTCCTTCTCTATCTGATTTTCCACCAGAGCCTTAAATTATTTAAACCTATCAAAGACTTCAGATTTCATCTTAAGGAAATATATCCATGTATTTCTTGAGAAGTCATCTATAAATGATACATAGTACACAGATTTACCCAGTGATGGAACCTTCATAGGTCCAAACACATCACTGTGCACAAGCTCTAATATCTGCTTCATCCTCTTACCACCAAAAGGGAAGCTCACCCAATTGTTCTACCCATATACAATATTTTCACAGAAATCAAAATCCAGAGAGCTATTACTCATACCTTCTACCATACCTTTACCATGAAGTATTCGAAGGCCCTTCTCTCTAATATGTGAAAGCCTTTGATGCCACAACATGGTCTTCTCTCCAGAGACCACTAGATTTTCTGCTCCATTTTTAGGAACCATAGAACTATTGAACCCGTCAACAACAATGCTACCTTGCAGCTTATATAGAGTTCCAATCCAAACTCCCCGCATCAATACCAGTGTTCCTCGAACCATCTTGTAGGTATCCTTCTCGAACACTATCTTTACACCTGCATCATCCAACTTGCTTACAGAAATCAAATTTTTGGCCAATGCAGGAATATGCAAAACACTCGGAAGGGTTCTAACCCTTCCACCTTGCAACTTCAACTTTACTTTTTTGCGACCAATGATTCTAGCTTTCCTAACATCTCCTAAGAAGACATCACCACCATCGTTTTTCTCATACTCGCAGAACCACTCTCTATGGGGAGTGAAGTGAAAGGATGCACCTAAGTCAATCAACCATGCCTCATGATCTACATGTGTACTTGAAGAATCGAAAAAATGAGAGGAAAAAGATAAGGAACCATCATTCACTCCTAGCACCAACAAAGCTCCCCTAGGAGCTTGTAAACCAAAGAAAAACGAGGCACTTAAAGTGGTCTGCACAGACCCGGAGATACAAGCCCACTGCAAGCACATGTCCGAACATGCAGTCATATGCAAATTCATGGGACTGTGGCCAACGTAGCGCGCCCTCTGTCAATGGATCAAACAACACTGGAGACCCAAAGGTGATATCAATCTACACCTAGGAGCTAAAGGTTTCTTTATTGTTGTCTTTACAAACCCAGAAGATAAGGATAGGGTTTTTGATGGGGGGCCATACTTTTTTGCTTCTGCGGGTCTCTATATGAGACCCTAGAAACCAAACTTCGTCCCTGAAAAAGAGACCTTCACTCAAGTTCCCGTATGGATCCGTCTTTTCTCCCTCCCCATAGACTATTGGGGCCTAGCAACACTCAAGGAAATTGGAGACAAGCTGGGTACCTTCATTAAAGCCTCTTAAGCCACTATACAGCGCAGATACACCTCATGTGCTAGAATTTGTGTGGAACTGGACATATCAGGAGTCCTGCATGAAGGCATTTGGCTGGATTTTAGGGATGAAGACTATTTTTAGGCCATTGACTATGAACAAATTCCATTCTGGTGCAGAAAATGTCATAAACACGAGTATTTAGTAAGAGACTATCCTCTTAACAGAACTGAAGAAGCGCTCAAACCCATGCCAGAGGCACAAAGCACAGAGATCTTTACCAGACCGAAAATAAGACAAAGAGCTAACAAAATAAGACCAAATAGAAAAGGGGCAGCTCCAAGCAGCACCCTCAACACATTCAGTGTATTAGAAACAAACACAGACACGGAAGAGATAATGGTGGACGAGCGGGGTACAGAGGAGACAGAGAACCAGCCAGACAACAACAGGAAAAAAAAGGATGCAAACCCACATAGTCCCAAGGCCAACAGGCAAGAGCAGGAAAGCACCCAAGACGAAGATACGGAAATGCTAAACAGTGATGGTGGTAGTGACGAGATGGAGCTAAATGAAGCCTTAGAAAAAGCAGGTGTAAATCTCCCATCATTAGAGGAAAAATTGAAAGCAAAAGGAATAGAAAATGTTCCAGAAGAAGAATTAAAAAAGATTAGCGATCTTTTCATAGCAAGACAGAAAGCGGAACTCAACAGGCAAAATAGGAGATTGGGCATTGCAACAGGTACAGGAAACCACTCCAAAAATATCTCCCTTAACCCAACTGGCTTCAAACAAAAAAAGAAAAGGGGAAGAAGGACAAATGGAGAGTTGTTACACGATCTAGGGATTTTAATGCTGAACTCAGGTAAAATGAAGGCACTCAACGCCTTCCCATCTTACCACTTCTAAACCTGGTTATCAATGAAAATAATATCATGGAATGCAAGAGGGCTCAACATCCAAGAAAAACAAAGACTTCTCCTCAGGAAGTTCCAAATAGAAAAGCCAGATATTATGTTCATTTAAGAAACAAAATGTGCCACCTCTCACATGAAAAACATCAGCAAAAGATTGGGTAAGCCTCTTGACATCATAGAAGTAGCCAGTCAAGGATGGGAATGAGGTATCACCACCCTCTGGGATACAAGAGTAATAAGTGTCCTTGCTATGGAGGCCACCAGATCCTACATACCAACGGAGATTCAAGTCATAGGTAACTCTGAAACCTATCTCTTTGTAAATGTGTATGGCCCTCAACGATTAGAAGAAAAATTTCAATTTCTCAATTCTCTTATGAATCTGCAATTAAGACATCACACCAAAAAGATCATCATGGGAGGAGATTTTAACATGATTACCTCCCTCCTGGAGAAGAAAGGAGGAATACGAAGGCTAAACAGGGATGTAGGGGCCTTTGCAAAATTTATTGAAAATGCAAAATTAATGGATTTCCATCCATCCTCCAGCTCCTTCACCTGGAACAATAGAAGAGGAGGAGAGAAACTCATAGCCTCCTGCCTGGATAGATTCCTCATTTCAGAAAGCATTATTCTAGAGGGCATCACTGTCAACTCTGACATTCTCCCTAGTGGAGGATCGGATCACTGGCCCATCTCTCTTGATGTTGCCTTCCTTGGCACTCCGAGAAATAAGCCATTCTGTTTTGAAAAATTCTGGTTACAACACCCTAACTTTGTCAAATTACTAGAGAAGTGGTGGTGTGAACAACTAAATATCCAAGGAACCAAAATGTTCAAGCTCCAAAGTAAACTCAAACACGTCAAAATAAAAATCAAGCAATGGAATACCATGGAATTCGGCAACATCTTCAAGGAAAAATCCATAATAGAGAGTAAGCTCGAGCAAATTCATAAAAGCTGGACCTCTGGCAATATCACTGAGGAATTGAAAGAGCTTGAAAAAGAACTAATGATTCAATGGCAACACAGATGTCAACAAGAAGAAGCACTTTGGAAACAAAAATCCAGAGTGCAATGGCTTAAAGAGGGAGAGCAAAACACAAAATTCTTTCACAGGTCCACTCTCGATTACAGAAGTGCAAATAAAATCCTCAATCTGAAAAATGAAGTGGGCGACACTCTACAAAATCACAAGGAAATTTCCTCTCTCCTCACAGAGCATTTCAAACACATTGCACAGGAGACGCAAGCAGAAAGATTAGAGGCAATTGACACTCTAACGTAGGCCATCCCTAAAGTCGTAAAAAATGAGAAAAATATTGCTCTCCTCAAAGAAATATCAATGGAGGAAGTGGAGGAAGCCGTAAAAAGCATGCCAAATGACAAAGCCCCTGGGCCAGACGGCTTCACCATTAACTTCTAAAAAGCATGCTGGCCAACCATCAAAACAGAGATCTGGGAAGTGGTTGAAGATTCAAGACACTTAGGCACCATTCTCAAATCGCTCAACTCCACCTTCTTGGCCCTAGTCCCAAAGGAAGAGAATGCCCACACTCCTGAGAAGTTCAGGCCCATCGCCCTTTGTAATGTGATCTACAAGATCATCTCCAAGGTTATAGCAAACCGACTTAAGCCCATTCTACCCAATCTCATCTCGGAAGAACAGTCCGGATATGTGGAGGGCAGACAAATTCTGGACAACATCCTCTTAGCACAAGAAATGGTGCATACTCTCCAGACCAGGAAAAAAGCAGGGATGTTAATGCAACTGGATCTCTCCAAAGCATTTGACAAGGTAAATTGGAAATATCTGGAAGCTGTTCTATCAGCATTTGGCTTTGACCATCAATGGATCAAATGGATATTGGCTTTAATAAAATCCTCCACTTTCTCCATTTTAGTCAATGGATCACCCTCCAAACCCTTCTCCCCCACCAGGGGCATTAGGTAGGGAGACCCTCTCTCCCATTTCCTCTTTGTGATCCTTATGGAAGGCCTAAGTCGACTCATCCTCAAAGCAAAAGCAGAAGGCAATCTTAGAGGTCTTCATCCTCTACAATCTATCCCGGCCACAACGCATCAGCAGTTCGTGGATGACACAATGCTGCACAGTCCCCCCACAGTGAAAGAGGCAATGGCTTTCAAAACCATCCTAAATCTATTCAGCAAAGCTTCAGCTATGGAAATCAATCATGCTAAATCTACAATTTTTTTCTTTAATACTCGTCTGGCAATCCAGAAGCATCTTTCAAACATTCTTGGTTTTAAATGGGGTAATTTACCCTCAAAATACCTGGGAGCCCTGCTAACGTCAAAGCCCTGGCAAAAGCATGATTGGGAAAGAACTCTGGCAAAATTGGAGAACAAATGTAGACACTGGACGCACAGAGCCCTCAACTTTGCGGACAGACTAGTCCTAACCAAGGCAATCCTTCAAGCCATACCCTAGTACATGCTTTCCATCCTTCCTGCCCCTCAAGGCGTCCTTCACAAGATAAGAACCATCCAGAGATCATTCTTATGGAAAGGCAACTCGGACAAAAACAAATGGGCTTTGGTGGCATGGAATAAGTTATGCAAGTCAAAATCAGCAGGTGGCCTTAATTTAATAGACCCTCTTACCTCCAACATGACCTGTGGAGCCAAGCTATGGTGGCGCTAGCTTAAAGAACCCACCCTTCCTTGGGCGAGGCACTGGAAGGAGAAATACACCCCTAATTGTAATGAACAAGATCTAATTAGGTTACAGGAAGTACCGGAAGGATCTCCCATTTGGAACCTAGCCAGACGCAATAGAAGTATAATTCAAGATCATAGCTTCTGGGAAATCAGCAACGTAGAAACAATGTTCTTCTGGGAGGACGCTTGGTAGCAGCTACCTCGCCTTGCAACTCCAGACTTGGAAAATTACAAAAGGGAAGCTCAGACCGGAGGCAATTACAAAGTTCGTCAGTACTGGAGCCCTGATAGCAACGGGCAGGAGTGGAGAACCTGGAAACCTCCAAACACTAATAACACCACAGCAGATAATGACAACATTCAGAGCCTCCTAAGCACCCTAAACAAAAGAAAAATCCGAACATCCACAGAAAAGGATAAGCTCAGATGGGGAATGAAGGGCAACTTCACCCTCAAAGAAGCTAGGGAGCAACTGGAGCATAATGATCACGGGGAGACCATGCCCTGGAGTATCAAGGTTTGGGATGGCCTCTTTTGGCCTAAAACAAAGAAATCCCTCTGACTCCTCATGTGAGGCAAAACCCTTACCTGGGAAAACTTACGGAAAAAGGATTCTCAGGTCCTTCTATATGTCCTCTTTGCCGAACAGCAGAAGAATCTATAAATCACCTGTTCAATTCTTGCGAATGGGAAGACAACATATGGAATTGGATAGAAAATATCATGCAACAAACAAACAGGGACAAAAATTCTATCCAGAACATAATAACACAGTGGCCATGTGACTACTCAAACAATCTCAGAGTAAACAGCATATGGAAAATTATTCCAAGCTTCATAACATGGACCATTTGGAAGGAAAGGAGTAGGCGTATCTTCCAAAATGAGCAAAGAAATTTAGAGTTCTCTCAACTTACCTTAACCGAAAATATCCACGAATTAATCCTGGCAAAATGTACTGCAACTCCCGACACAAACCTCTCACCCAGGGACCAGCGCATTCTGGAAAGCTTCAAGCTGGAGAACGGGAACAACACACCAACCGTAAGTAGCAAGCAAGAACCGCGAACAGGACAACATGGATGGCACAAGCCCCCGACAGGCTTCCTTAAGCTTAATTTCGATGGGGCCTCTGGGGACAACCCCGGTCTAGCCGACATAGGAGGGGTCATCAGAAATCACACAGGGGAAATTCTCTACATCTACAGTCAGGCCCTGGGCGAAGGCACCAACAACGAGATGGAATTCGCAGCTCTGGAAAAAGGCTTACGAATTCTGAGATCGAACTGAATTTCCAATGCAGTCATAGAGGGAGACTCAGAGGTAGCTATTACAGCGGCCAGGAAAATCTACAGTGGCACGCCGACGAGCAGGGTAACAAAGCATTGGCGCTTAGCTCAGGTAACCGAAAACATAGCCAATTTGCTCCACGAAATGAAAGGTCTTACCTTTCAGGTGATCAGGCGTAAGGGAAATACAGTGACGGACCACCTTGCAAACTTTGGGATTGAGAACCCCAATGCTCAATGGGACAGCTGTTGGAAAGATATCACCTGCCCAAACCTCAAGGGAAAATGCATGCAGCTTGCCCGTAAGGACATAACTCCGGCAGAAAGCGGCGAAGGCATGGCAACGGATCTAACATTTCCGGTAAGCAGCCATGCTGACTAAGCGCACCACCTTAAATATGGCAGAAGCCGAAGGACAATTGGCACAAGGCATATCCGTTAGTAGATGCAGACCAAAAGATATGTACCTCCCCATGATCTGCTTCGACACCAAGCGCCGTAAACAAGGCAGGACACAGCACACCTGGCTGGCTGAGCACGAGGGAGGGGTCGGTGACATTAAACGCCAGCAATCATTCTTAGATCCTACCATTTTCCCTTCACGCTGCAATAATTTTTACCGGATAGGCAAGTGGCACATCCATCCAATGCCACCCTCCAACCATTCTCCGGCCATTGGTTATTTAACAACTACCCAGGCAGCAGAGGAAAGCATAGTTTTATCATGTTGCAAGGTGAAGCTCTCTCCCGCTGCCAACTTAGCACTAGTAATCTCCGTGGCAACAAACTACACAATGAAGGGGGAAAGCTACTGCAACCAGTCGGCTATAAAAGATCTCCAGCATGCCAAAGACATGTATGAAACCAGAACCTCGCAGAGAAACAAACGCAAGCTGAATGAGCTGGAAAGCAGTGTGAAGGAGGAGGAAGTACAAGTCTCCAACCAGCAGCTCGGGAAGGAGGTGAATTGGTTGCAGGACCCGGGAACCACCTTCACGCGGGCCACCCAGTTCGTCCGAACCCAAGCGGAAGCGTGGCGAATGAAGACTTTGCTGGCTAAAGTGCTGGAAGCCCAGGAAGAACAGGAAGAGCAGGTGCGAAACCTCAAACACCAGATGGACGCTATGGAACACGACCATATGTGTGTGGTGGAGAGCATAGAGTTTAAGCTCTCTTCGCTGGACCAGCAAGCAGACACCATCAACAAAAAGCTAACAGTGCTAATCAAGCTCATGAGGAACGTGGTAAGCATCGAAGGTACCACTGGTGAGACCTCTCGTGTACCTCCAGGAAACCCGCCGAAGCAGGGGTCAGCCTACCGCTGATGACTGCTTTCACTGTCCTCCTTTTTCTGGTCGCTTCCAAGCCCCTTCTTTTGTTCATGATGCTATGTACTCAGATCTCTTCTTTGGTTTATGCTGCTATGTACTCAGAGCGAGGTATCAGTGTTGTTAGTCATGCTGTAACTTCTCGGCCTCCCTGCGTGGTGTGCCTGTTTAATCTTTTAAGTTGCCAATGTATCCATTACTAGTAGTGAGGCTAGCTATTAAGCAGCCTTAAATCTGCCACAACAGAAGTTTTGTAACATATTTACTCTCTGTTAATACAAAAGTTTATTTACACAAAAAAAAAAGAAGAGCTTATTTTAATTTTATACATATATAAAAACCAATATCAATTATATTACTTAGTATTAATATTTAATATTATTTAAGATAGATAACATTGTTATATTTAAAAAAAATAAAAAAAATATATATTTATTTACATTAAAAATAATTATAATTATATTATATATATATAATATATTATATATATATAAAACATAAGTGAATCAACATTGTAACACCTTATTTACAATAATATTAATAATAATCTCATAGTTTCTAATATTATTTTTTTTTATTTATAAAATTTATATCTTTTAGTTTATAATATATATATATATATATATATAATGAGTAAGAACTATGGCAAATCGATTCCAACACCAAAACTCTAGAGGCCAGAGTGGTGATGGACTTTTTCATATTGCTTGTATTTTCCTCCACTAAGGGGTATGGGTGATGCCTCCAGAAATTTGAAAACAACAGAACTCCAAAGACCAAATTGGTGTTGGGACTTGCTTTCATATTACTTGTATCCTCCTACACTGCAGGCGTATGAGTGAGGCCTCCCTAAAAAATATATATTATTGATAATAGTATTATAATGTATATATATATTATAATTTAAAATATAATTATTAATTTATTAATAAATACTAACATCATATTTTATTAATATTTTATTATTAATATATAATACAATATTCATATAATGAATATAAATATACACTCGTTAATATTTATATAGTTGAGAGGCTAGGCAAAAGAGTGGAAGTTGACTTAGTTAACATTACCCAGCTTGATGTTTACTCTCGGTAGCTTGTTGGAAATTTCTAGTAATTTCAAACACCAAAGACTAGGGAACAATGCTCTGATATAATGCTGGGAATTTTTCTGCTAAATTTCCAAAAACAAAACAAACACAACACAGAGAATCATACTCTGCTAGGAATTTCTGATAATTCCAGAACAAAAAAAATCACTTGAACAGAGGATAATACTCTGTTTTACAACACAGGATCTTTAACAGAAGATCTTGCTGCAGACAGAATTTCAAGTTGCTGAAGATAAAGTTCTAGCAACAAGCAAAAAAAAACCAATTGTTACAAAACGTCTTCCTCTAGAGAGGGATTTCACCAGCACTGCTTTTACAAAAACATCTTCCTCACACAGAGGGATTATCCAACTGCTACTACAAAAAAAAACATCTTCCTCACATAGAGAGATTCACCAGAGATTATGCTGAAGAGTATCTTCCTCTTAACTAGAGGGATTCACCAGTCTATGTTGAAAAACATCTTCCTATTGAGGTATTCACCAGTCTATGCTAAAAAGCATCTTCCTGTTGACAGAGGGATTCACCAAAGACAACAGATCTTCCTCTTAATAGAGGGATTCACCGGAGACTGTGCTGAAAAGCATCTTCCCCTTTAACAGAGGGATTCACCAAGAGCTTCCACAAAAACTTAGTTTTTTTTATTTACATTTATTATTGTAAATAAAAATATTCTTAAATAGATTTAATATTGTAAAAAAAATTCATGTGTAGTACAAAAAAAAACTTCCACCACAAAAGCAAAGGATTACATGCTCTCTTCTTGGTTTTGTTTCGCACTGCTATGCATAAAATTTTCTTGGCACTATTGTGCATTGGCCATTTGCTTTTAACACCAAAACTTCAAGCTGTTTGCTTCCCTTATATTTCATATGCCATTTGCACCAAAACTTCACACTATGTTTCATATGTCATTTCACATTACACACACTCTGCTGTGTGTTTCATTTTACACCATTCTCAAACACTTTGGCATTTATTTTTTTTGATTTGCACACTGGCATGCTTTTCTTCATTTTGTTTTCAAAATGGACAATAACCAAAAACTTCAAGCTGCTGCCACTTTTCACATCTCAACAAAACCTTACACTCTGCTGCGTCTAATGCATTAGATATATAATAAATCAGCGCTCACCATTTTTACTGTGCATGAAAATCCTCTAGCTGCCCCAACTTACATTATACTTCATATGCCATAAGAAAAGGCATTTCATTTTTTTTTTAAAAACAACTACCAAAAAAAATTACCATATTACATGCCGTGTAAAAAAAGCAAATAAACTTAAGAACTTTACCAATAACTATACGACCATAATAAATTTATTTACTACTTCGGCATGAATTAATTCATTACATAGGGTTTTACTAGACATATGGAGGTCAAACAAAAATTTCACTCCACCCAATATCCATGCCTGCAGACCTTTACGCAGCTTTGACTTTGATCAACCTTACGCAGCCACGCTTTTAATCCATCGGGGCCTTTTCTACCAAATTTTTGGTCACCGTGAAAAATGGTTTTTGGAAAAGTACTATTGACACTTAGCAAATTTTTATTGTACCAGGGGAGATTGAAGGAACACCACTCCTTCCGTAAAAGCGGTCCGACGGAGTCTGGGTGGTTTTCCGCTAAATTAATGCGCAGTTGAAATTAATATTTCAACAGAGCTCGAGTAACCCTACATTAGATTGTGATCAATAGACTGATGGCGGAGCTTCCAGTGTTTCGAAAAGAGTGGGTTGTACAAATTAAAGAGATGCTTAATACAGATGATGAGAATTCTCTACGAAAGGTGTTCAAGCTTCTGCGCGTGCCGACGTTTCTGCTGAACGAGAAACCAGAGGCATATATCCCTCAGTTCCTCTCCTTTGGTCCTCTCCACCACTGGAGACTGGAGAAAAATTTTATGGAATCTGTTTCTGTGAGAGGTAGGCTTTCAAAGGCAGAAACATACAAAGGTAGGCGCGCGGCTCAATTATCGAAGAAGCTGCGTAACTGTGGTAAGAGCTTCTACAACATAATTGCAATGATAGAACAGATGATGCCTGAGATTGCTGGTTTCTATGACTGGCCAATTAGTACTAGTAAAGAAGACGACTATTCTACCTCTCATGATGGCTGTAGATTCATAGTTTCTCTTACTTTTCTTATTTAACCTCTTCAGATTTCCTGATTTGTCACAGCCCGCGGGGACTAATAATGACAGCAATCCCAGGTTAAACGCTGACGTTGTCAGATTATGTAGTACGTTTCGATTGTATTTAGTGTGCGATATTTTGAAGCTGGAGAATCAGATCCCGTTGGATGTCATGAAAGGAGTTTTTGAGAAGTTAAAAGAAACCCTAATAATTGATAAAGGCCATCAATATTTCAATTTATTGTTGCAGAAGATGTGCAAGGAGTTCCCTCCTTTCCGGATACCAGAGATCGGTGAAGCTGAGCATAAACAAATGAATGAGATTGATGATGAACCACATTTGCTAGGTTGTATGCACTCATTTATTTCTCCATTTCTGCAAATGAATGCTTGTGGGCAGGCCCGGAAGCCAAATCGGACTCTATTGGCAAGGTTGAAGGAGTTTTTCGAAAAACTTCTTATGAGGCTCTGTCGTCGTTTTCTCACTACAAATCCAAACATCGAACGTCAGATTCTGAAGGGAATCAGCGCGGGTCAGTTAGACAGAGCTGGGATTGAATTGAAGTCCTTCTCAAACATGGCCGATAAGATCCGAGTAGAAATGGAAAACTGCTCTTGCACGCTCTACCTTCCGCCGATCGCTGTATCGGACTCAACGACTGAAGTGTTTCTGAGAAATATGGTTGCCTTGGAGTTCAATGACCCCTTCCGTCAAATGTCCGTTACGCGTTACGTTGCATTGATGGGCTGCCTCATCCAGTCGCCCGACGACGTTCGCCTTCTGAAGGATCGGGATATCATTTACCGAGAATATAGCCCTTTCACCGATGAGGCCATTGTCGCGATGTGGAATAGCTTGAGCCAGCCCTCCTTTACAGCTGCCCTCATGAATGTTTCGGATGTCAAGCTCACTCGGGCACTTGAAGAAGTGCTCGCAAAAAACTATAGGAAACAATATTATTGGAACGAAATCAAACAGATGGTTTGGGGATTCAAGACGATCTGGGGACTTATGGACTATTTTTCCAGCTGGAAGTTTCTAGCTCCGCTCTCTGGGTTCCTGATTCTGGCCATGACCGCTATACAGACGTACTGTACCTTCGCCGCTTGGTTAGTTTCTAAAAAATAGGTGCTTGTAGTTTTAAATGGTTAGTTTCAGTTGTTACGTTCAGTACTTTCCCTGATATGATATCTGGTGGTTCTATTTTTCTGCCTTCGTGCCCATTTTTGTTGCTTGGAAAGGAAATGGGTTATTTATATTTATGCAGAATGTGTATATATATAATTTTTAATAGGAGATGGTTTATTTACATTTATGTAGAATGAGTTGAATTGTGATATACCATGTAGTACATAGGAGATTTGGATTCAGATGGTTCCATGGACTCAATTTTTTTTTTAACAAGTTTAAAAACCTAATCAGTAAAAAAGTTGTTCTCACAATTTACTTTATTTGTCCATATTTATATTAAACGGAAATGGTTTATTTACATTGATGTAGAATGAGTTGAATTTTGATATACCATGTAGTACATAAAGGAGATTTGGATTCAGATGGATCCATTGACTCAACTTATTTTTTTAACAAGTTTAAAAACCTAATCAGTAAAAAAAAGTTCTCACAATTTACTTTATTTTGTGAATATGTGTATTAAATGGAAATGGTTTATTTACATTTATGTAGAATGAGTTGACTTTTGATATACCATGTAGTACATAGGAGATTTGGATTCACATTGGATCCATTGACTCAACTTATTTTTTTTAACGAATTTAAAAACCTAATCAGTAAAAAAGAAGTTCTCACAATATGCTTTATTTTGTCAATATTTGTATTTAACGGAAATGGTTTATTTACATTGATGTAGAATGAGTTGAATTTTGATATACCATGTAGTAGATAGGAAATTTGGATTCAGATGGATCCATTGACTCAACTTACTTTTTTAACAAGTTTAAAACCTAATCAGTAAAAAAAGGGTTTTCACAATTTACTTTATTTTTTCAATATTTGTATTAAACGTATCCGTCATATGTGCATTTGTATTCATGGTTAGCAAAATCGGTTTAGTCGGCTAAAATTAATATGAAAATATTTAGTTCAAAGAGCTGACTCATATGGTTCAGTTCGGCTTACATATTCAACCCATCCTGGCTCACTAATTCTCTGTTTTTCCTCATCATTTTGGTTCTCCTCGGACCTAATATCTTTACGAGAGGGCGGTGCTCTTAACAAATGGGCATCATTACTGTTGTCTCATCTTATTGGTTAGTGTTCATTTTGCTTTAGATTTATTCATTTTTTGTTTGTTATCTCATCGGGTTGGTTAATGGTTGTATGGATTATTTTTTTTTAAATTATTATAAATTTATTGTAATTTAGATAAGTATAAGAGATTAAATTTTTAATTTATATATTTTTTTGAAGTGTAAAATTTTAAACAATGTTTATATTTTAAAAAACTTAATTCTTTTAATAAAATTGTATTAATTTATACACATAGTATGTATCAACTTCCTATTTTATATGGAAGGAATTACATATCTTCTCCATTTTGAACAACTCATTTTTCTCTCTATATAAAGTTGATATTCAAATATATTAATTAATGTTAATACTCAAATATTTTATTTAAGATAGATACATTGATATATTATTAAAAATTAATAGAATTACACTTCTCCTTCCTATTGAATTATAATACTACACACTACTGCTCTATAGAATGGAACCCTAGACTCAATGAAAACATAAAATAACTTTTATCACTTTCTAAAATGGTACTGACTAGAGGGAAAAATCGAAGACCCTATATACCACTACCAACAAATTGTTGGGTGAAAATGATCATCAACATAATAAAACATATTTATCAAGACGAATATGAGAGGATATGTTAAGCCTAAACTTTATGAGAGGAGAGGCTAAGCCTGAACATTAGGCGTAAGTGTTGAAGTTGATTTAGTTACCATTACTCCATCGGCTTCTTACCCATGGGAGCTTGAGCAAGGTTAGACTAGCACAACCATATTAGTAAATGTGGTTGATATACATCGATTGAAAATACCATTTATATCAACCACATTTACTAATGTAGTTGTGCTAGTTGACACTTGATGTGTGGGGTGGATTTGTTGACCATGGTTAACCATGGATGAATAATTTTGATGAGCCTAACCATGGTTGATGAGGTTGACGATGGTTGAAGAGGGTTGACCATTGTTGGTCAAGGTAGACCAGGGTTAACCTTAGTTGAACATGATTAACAATTATTACCACAATTGACCTTAGTTGAACATGATTAACAATGATTACCATGGTTGACTGTGGTTGATGACGTTGATTGAGAATAAAAAGTGTTGACTATGGATTGACATGGTTGACCTATTTTGACAATGGTTAACCATAAATATAAAAATCTATTTCTATTACTGTAATCTAACACTGTAACATTAATGTTGTCAATTATTACATCATTACATTAATGTTGACCATGGTTTATGTTGCATTAATGTTAATGTTAATGTTACAAAATGGTCTCATTAATTGTTGAAGGGAATTCATGAGGTTGACCATGGTTGATCACGACAACCCATGATTGATCGAGGTTGAACTTTGTCAATTATGGTTGGTTGTGACTTTTATGATTAACGAGGAATAAAGAGGAAGGATTATAGTTACATGTGGTTGACTATGCTTAGTTATCCTTGACGTTAGTTTACCATGGTTGACCATTTACTATGATATATTATGATTGATAATGGTTGGTCGTGGTTGTCCATGTTTGATCATGGCTTATGATGGTTGACTATGGTTGGGAATGATGCCCATGGTTTACCTATGTTGACAATGTTTGACTATGTTCAACCATAGAGGCCTTGGTTGACCATGTTTCACCATTCTAACCATGATTGGAAATCAAGAGTGGGTAGAGCATTAGTTGTTCTAGTATGACTATGGTTGACCATGTTTGACTATCACTAGCTAAGGTTGTGTATGATTGAACATAGGTGACAATGAATGATAATGTTTGACATTTTTTGCAATGTTTGACCATGTATGACCATGGTTGAGTCTGTTTAACCATGTTTGACCATAGTTGAGCTGGTTAATCATGCTTGAATATCGGTGTACATGGTCAATGTTAATGTCTATGTACATGCTCCATGGTGGGACCATATATAATATATATATTGCGAAAAAATTCCAAACGGGGAGACGGAACGACTGTCTGGAATGAGGGTTTTGCAGACTAGGGTTTCGTCAAAGGTAGGGTAGAAGGGTCGCTGAGCGTTAGAGCAGTGCGCGAGGGCAGATCACGGGCACGAGAACCAGAAGCATAGGAACTAGAGCAAGAAAAGTCCAAGAATTAGAAGCCTAGGGGGTAAAAAGAAGTTCAAGATCTGAAGGAAAGTAATGGAAATGGCGCAGGGGAGGGGAGAGATCCCCTCCTTCAAAGGAGTAATAACGGGCGAAGCGAGGAAGGAACGATAGAAGGAAGGAGATAGAATAAGCGAAGGAGAGACTTCAGCAGCAAGAACGCAAAGGAAAATGGGAGCAACAAGTAAATGTCTGCCAAGGGCATCGAACAAACCCAGGTTTGTAATACCTCCTAACGGATTAGAGAAATATAGAAGCCACATGAAGGATTATGCTTTGATCTGTAAATTTGTAGGATACTGGCCAGCAGAGAAAGATCTTCTCAGATGGACCCAGCATAGGTGGAAACCAAGAGGACATGTGGAAATAAAGCGCGGGGCAAAGGGCTTTTTTACAGTCATGTTCTCCAATTTAAAATACAAGGAAAGGATCTTTGAGGAAGGACCCTACTTCATGAACAATGCTGGATTATTTATGAGACAATGGGTAGACTGTTACAACCCAGATAAGGAAAGAATGCTAGCAACCCCAGTGTGGATCAGACTTTTTGGCTTACCAATAGAACTCTGGGACCCAGAAATCCTGAAGGGTATAGGGAACGAAATAGGATCTTTTGTGAAAGTGGCAGAATCGACAAAGAGGGGTATATATACAACATATGCAAGAATATGCATGTATATGAACATAACAGAACCACTTCCAGATACAATAGAGCTGGAATATCAAGATGAGATCTGGCACCAACTAATTGATTACGAGCATATCCCCTTTCACTGCAGAGGATTCCATGAGTATGGTCACCTATACCGAGAATGCCCTATCACGTTATCAGAAAACAAAAAGGAAGCAGAAAATGAAAGGAGAAACACGACAAAGAAATCAGGACAGGAGGATGAAAACTTCAGAGAAGTGCAGAGAAAGAAAAAAAGAGGGAACAACAAGACACAGGTGGACAAACAAAAAGGAATCCATAATATAGAATCCCAAAACAAGTTCCAAGTATTACAGGACAAAGATGTGGAAACGGAGGAGAATGAAGATGAGGAAATAGAAGGAATGGAAGTCATAAAGGAAAACGCAGATAAAGAGGCAGATCAAGTAGATAAATGTCAAGAGGGTACAGAGGAACTAATAAAAAATCATGAGGATCAGTGAAGAATGGAAATAGATCCACAGAAAACAAAAGGCGAGGAAGAAGAACAAGTAATGACGAAGCTCTTGCAGGAATGGAAGAGGCTCGATGAAAGATTTATCCCAAAGGATCAGAAACAGATGTAAAAAGAAGCCTTTCAAAGATATAAAGAGAAAAAAGGAATAACTGAAGATCGAAGAGATGGGAAAATGGAGATGCAGGAAACCAAAAATCTAAGAATGAGCAATATTGGCAAGGGAGGTAGAAGAACAATGAGTGAAACAATTCAAGAAGTTGGAGAACTATTAGTTAATTCAGGAAGAGTTATACCTCTCTCAGAGGTATTTCAAACCCCTCCGAAACTTTTGCGATGATCATCACAAGCTGGAACATAATAGGTCTCAACAGTAGAGGCAAACAAAGGTATTTAAATGACAGATAGAAAAAAGATAAGCCTAGCATAATGATAGTACAAGAAACAAAAATAAGTACTGAGAAAATGAGAGGAATAGAAACAAGAATAGATATGAAATGATGGGACAGGATGCGATTGGGAGTGCGGGGGGTTTGGTAATAATTTGGAACCCTGAAGAAATACAATTAGGCAATTGGATAAGATTCCCAAGAATTCTAACAAGAACTGCAAAGATTATAGGAACAACAGAGGAGGTTATTATAACAGGGGTTTACGGACCCCATACCCAAAGAGAATGGGAAAATTTTCTGCAAAATCTAAAAGCAATGAGGAATCTAATCCCTGAAAAATAGTGGATAGTAGGAGGGGGTTTCAGTCTGATTAAAAGTTTAGCGGAGAAAAGAGGAGGGATAAGGAGAATGGATATAGCTATGGAACAGTTCAGTGATATGATAAAATAGAAGGGACTGATCGACATTCAAACTATAAATGGAAATCATACTTGGAACAAATGAATAGGGGGAGCTAATCAAATTGCATCACGACTAGACAAGTTCTTAATTTCTGAACAAATAATGATGAAAGATGTTTTCATAGAAGCAACAATTCTACCGGCTGCAGGATCGGATCACTGGCCGACTAAGATGGAAATAGATCTCAAACAAAGACCTAATAACAAACCTTTTAGATTTCAAGCATTTTGGCTCAGAAATGAGGGCCTGATAGAGAAACTTGAAGAATGGTGGAAGAAGAGTGAACAAAAAGGGAAAAATAAAATGCATACCTTCCAACTCAAATTAAAGTAGATGAGAGACAAAATAAAAAAGTGGATTAAAGAAGAATTTGGAAATATATTGAAGGAGAAACAATGCCTAGAGCAAAGAATGGAAGAGCTACTACAGAGGGATATACTAGAAGGTTTACAGGAAGATAGAATAAAGGAAGAAGGAATTATAATAAATCAACTAGAAGAGAGAAGGAAATAAGAAGAAATATTATGGAGACAAAAGTCAAGGGTTTAGTGGCTTAGATGGGTATACGGTAGAATTCTACGAAGCAAGATGGCACTTCCTTGCTAAAGAAGTCCTAGAAGTAGTGGAGGAAGCTTGAATTCATCAGAGAATATGGCCAGGTATTAACTCAACCTTGTTATCCCTTATTCCTAAAACTTTTGAAGCGAATCAAGCTGATGGCTTTCGCCCTATAGCTTTATGTAATGTTATCTATAAGATTGTGGCACCAGTGGTGGCCCAGAGGCTGAAATCCATCCTTCTGAACATAATATCCCCAGAGCAAACTGGGTTCATAGAAGGAAGATAGATTCTGGATGGATTAGTGGTGGCCCAGGAAGTAAGCCACACATTAAAAATGAAAAAGGAAAAAGGAATGTTGATCAAATTAGATCTGTCAAAAGCCTATGACAAATTAAATTGGATATATTTAGAGGCCATCCTTCAAGCCTTTGGATTTTGCGACAGATGGGTGAAATGGATCTTAAGTATGGTCTCCACGCCAAATTTTTCCATCCTGGTAAACGGAGTCCCATCGGCTACTTTTAATGCTTCAAGAGGTCTTCGACAGGGGGATCCCCTATCCCCCTTTCTCTTCATAATAGAAGCAGAAGGATTAGGTAGATATTTCAAAAAAGAGTTAAGAGAAGGAAAATCTAGGTTTTGAGGTTATGGGGCAATCATACTAAAATTACTCACCAACAGTTCGTGGACGACATCATGATATACTGTAAAGCATCCCTGAATGAGGTAAGAAGGATAAAGAGAATTCTAGAGGTGTTTATGAAAGGTTCTGGTATGGAGGTAAATAATTAAAAATCAAGAACGTTCTTTTTTAATACAGTGGAACCCATCAAAAATCACTTAACCAGGACCCTGGGTTATAGAAAAGGGGAGATTCCAAATAAGTATTTAGGAACTATGCTAGACTCATCATCCCTAAAAATAGGAAACTGGAGATCCATTTTGGACAAGATCATGAAAAGACTTGAAAATTGGTCTTTTCGTACTCTGAATCTTGCTGCAAGAGTTGTATTGCTCAAATGAACCATTCAGGCGATCTTGATATATTCATTATCAGTAATGGCAACACCAAAAGGGATATGCAACAAGTTGATAGAGATATACAGAAAATTCCTATGGGGAGGGCCTAAGCAACAAAAGAAATGGGCACTCTGCTCATGGGATAGCCTAACTAAACCAAAGAAAAAGGTGGTCTAGGTCTAAGGGACCCATCTGTTCTAAATCAAGTTCTAGTAGCCAAACTAAGATGGAGATGGATGCAAGGACGAAAGGACCGGTGGAAAGAAATATGGACGGCAAAATATAATATGCCATCAACCCCTGAAGAAATATTAAGGAAACAAGAAACACCAGGAGGATCAGACATATGGAATCTGACTAATCAAAGCAGAGAATTAGTAGATGGAAATATACTTTTGGAAATCAGAGGAGGCCAGAATGCGACATTTTGGGAGGAAGCATGGCAGCAAAGGGAAAAAATGGTGAATCTACAGGGAATGTAGGATATCTATAGAATAGGGATTAACAAAGAACTCATCTTGATCAAAGATTATTGGATAGAAGGAAGAGAAAATGAAGAATGGAGAGAATGGAAAACAATAGAAGACTGGAACAGGATTGCAACAGAGGAACCAAAAATCTTGTTTAGCAAGGAATTATAGTCCAGGGAAGTAAAAAACAGAGGAGGCAATGATATTCTACGATGGGGAAAAGAAACTAGAGGAACGTTCACTATTAAGGAAGCATATAATATAATAGTCCAACAAGAGCAGAGGGAAGAGGAGCAGAATGGAGGAAACTTTGGAAAAATAAATGGTGGCTGAAGATAAAGATGTTCGTGTGGCTGGTAGGGAGGAAACGTATTCTAACCTGGGATCAAATCCAAAAAAGAGGATTCTCAGGCCCATCAAGATGTTGTCTCTGCAACCAAGATGGAGAAGACCAGGAACACTTACTGAACGGCTACAGAATAGCCCAATTCCAATGGGATAAGACTAAAGAACTCTTTTCAACAATTGAATGAAATCCACAAGATATCATACAAACCCTGTGTAATTGGGGAGAAGGAAAGTTTAAAAGCTCGGTGGTTAGAAGAGCCTGGAACATGGTGGCAGGATTCAATGTGTGGAATATTTGGAAAGAAATAAATGGAAGAATTTTCCAAGGGAAAACTTCAAATCTGGAAGAAGTTTGGCAAAGGACCTTGAGACAAATCAGGGAATCAATCCTTGTAGAAGCATGGACAGAGGAAGATTGGAAGACCTCTGAGGAAGAAGCAGAAATCCTAAAAAGGTTGAAATTGGAACAAGGGATGGTCTTTCAACAAAAAAAAAAGCAACAACAACCTATCGCTGCCCAAAGTCTTGCAGTCTTCCGAAGGCCACGGGAAGGGTTTATCAAGCTTAACTTTGATGGAGCAGCAAAGGGGAATCTAGGTCCAATAGGATATGGAGGAATTTTTAGAAACAAACAAGGAGATATAGAATGGATTTATGCTAAACATGGAGGAACTATGAGTAATAATGAATCGGAATTCATGGCGGATTATCAGGGCCTTAAAATTGTGAAAAGAAATGGATATAGAAAGCTAGAGATCGAAGGTGACTCAGCCCTAGTTATAAACACCATAAAAAAATTAATACAAGGGAAATAGTGGGATCAGGTCGTCAAAAGTTGGAGAACAACAAGCATAGTCCAAGAAATTGAAGAAACATTGAATGGTATTGAATACAAGATCACCTCTCATGTCAAGCGAGAAGGAAATAAGCCTGCAGATTGCTTGGCCAATTGGGGAAGTAAGGAAATAATGGGAAAAGTGGATGACAGTTGGACAAATCAAATGATGATGACAAGATGGGATAGTTTAAAACAACTCATAGATAACGATTCCCATGAAACAACGTAATTATAGCCAGAAAACTGTGAAGTTCCTGAGCGGGAAGATAAGGCAAATGTATTCGGCAGCAAAGATAGGTCAGAAGGACGGTAGCCATACCTCCTTGACCATAGTAATTAATGATAATTCAGACCAGCAGGTACGCAATCCAAAACAAATCTCAAAAAACATCGAAGAGAGCATCATTCAAGTTACAAGGGAGAAAGGAAGCGGAGGATAGATTCATCATAAACAGAAAGGTGGCAATAAATCTATAAGGCAGAACAAGAGAAGGATGAAAGATAGCAAGAAGTGTAAGAAGGTGGTGAGGAAAGGAGAGACTTGGCAAAGGAATCAAAACCAACGTCTTAAGCGAGTCAAGATGGCAACGAGTTGGGATAAACAAGTCCAGGCCGAGAGGGAGGATTTTTCGGAGACAGACATTTTGAGCGGAGTAGAATAAAAATTGAGGTTGAAATATCAGAAGACATGGAGATTAAACAGGATGAGGGCTTTCAGAGTAGGAATTTTTAAAAAGGACAGAGCAGCAAAAATGTTAAACGAGGTAGACCTAACAGAAGAAGGAAAACTCATGAACAGAGAGGTAATGGCCAACATTGGCAAGCAAACAACGCAGAGGAGGGTAACCAGCCTCAGGGAAGGCGAAAAAGGGGAAGGAAATCTATCCACAAGATGGTACATGAGGCAGAGCAGGCTTACAATCAAGAAACGAATGAAGACATTCGAAAAATCATTGAAGTCATGGAAAACAGAGTCCTGGAAGAACCGTCGGACCCTGAGATGGAAGAGTGGAAATCCTAGATGCTTGATCCAGGCAATACCAGAGGTAGACTAACCCTTTACCATCAAGATCTTCACACTTACTGGGTCCTGAAGCACCTTTTGGCCAAGGCAATGGAACAAGTCGCTGCAGAAATGGTGGAGATGGCTTAGAAATCGATGGCAGCAAGAAAGGAGATGGCCAATGTGGAAGGTATAATGCGTCAACAGAATGAACAGATTAAGGAGATGCAGGAGATGCTGAAGGAATTGGTAAAATCCAAAGACAACAATGAAATCAAAAGGGGAAGCGCAGAGATTTGAGAGGCTAGTTAACTCTCTTTTTTTATTTTTGATGCCAATGCTCTGTTTTTGGGAATTTGATTGCATGTCTAAACATCCTGTAGTGAAGATAAGTCTTTTAGTAGATCTTAGAAAGAACAGTTTCTGAAAACATTCTGAGTAAAAGGTTCAATGTCGGGTAAGTTTTTTATGACAGTATGTAAAAAGAAAAACAGCAGTGAATGCTTGATGAAGAGGAACCAACAGATCCAGTTTCCCATATGGGCGGATTGAGGTTCCTTAGTATGTATTTTTCAGTTTTCTGTAGATAATAGAAATTCCCTAGCTTCTATATATATATATATATATATATATATATATATATTATACTATATTAAAATGGTCAGTGTTTACGATAAATGAATATGGTGAACCATGGTTGATCAGGATGTCCATGACTATGGTTGATTATGTTCAACCATATTGCCCATGGGTGACCACTATTAACCATGTAAACCATGGAGGCTATTATTGAAAATGGTTTAACCATATTTGACCTAAATTAACCATGGTTCCCAAGTTGTTTATGTTGTATGATGGTTGACTATTGCTCACTAAGGTCGATTATGGTCGACTATGATTGATTATGGTTAACTATGGTCAACATGATCATTCATGGACATCCATTGTCAACCACTTTGTCAAGCATAGTCAATGTGGTTGATATACACCGATTGGCATAAAAGGTGTAAATTGTTGCCTATCCCGATATATATCAACCATATTTACTAATATGGTTGTGCTAGTTGATGGCTATTGTGCATGGGGAATGCTAGTATATAATGGTTAACTATAGTTAGCTACAACTAAATCTATTCAAAATATGCTTTATGAGGATTTATTATGTTTAACATATACTTGACTATGGATGAGCATGCTTGTCCATACCAATATATACATGAGTAATATCGATTATCATTAACAAAGGTTGACCATGGGTAACTCTAGCTAGGCATGATGATAGTGGTTTGACCATGTTGGCCATAGGTGAAGATGGTTCACCATAGTTTCTTATGATAAATTATTATTTTCCTTATTGACAACGGATGGGCATGGTTGACCATGGTTGACCATGGATGGCCATGAAGGGGGGGAAGAGCATGGGTTGTTTAAGGTTGACCATTGTTGACCAAAGATAGCCATAGTTGATCATAGTTGACCAAAGTTAGCCATGGTTTACTATGATTGACCATGGTTGACTATGGCTAGCTAAGGTTATTTATGGTATAACATTGGTGACATTGAGTGACAATGTTTGATAATATTTTGACCATAAATGGCCATGTTATAGTTTTCTTCACCATGTTTGACCAAAATTTAGTTTTGATAAACATTGTTGACTATGGTCAACACGTCGCTGACTATGGGTGCACATGAGTAGTCAATGTTGTCACTATTTACATATATTTTATTGTGGTTGACCGTAATACCCATGTTGACTATTGTTGACCATGTTCAACCATGTTTCCCATGGTTGAACAAAATTAACCATGTTGATTATATAGATAATTATTAGAAATGCTTTGACCGCATTCGACCTTAGTTGACTATTGTTTCCCAAGTTATCTATGTTGTACCATTGTTGACTATTGCTAATTAAAGATGACTATGGTTAACTATGCTTTGCTATGGTTGAATATGGTTAACTATAGTCAACATATGGATGACTAAGGTTGACCATTGCTGACTTTGGTTGACCATGGTTGATGATTGTCAAAGAGAGTCAACCATGGTTAATAATGGATGATGATGGCCAACCACGGTTGATAAGGTTGATGAATATTGACCATGGTTGACCAAGGGTTAATAAGGATTAACTGTAGGTAACCATGGTAGGCCATTGCTAATAAGGATTAATTGTAGGTAACCATGGTAGGCCATTACTAATAAGGATTAAATGTAGGTAACCAAGGTAGGCCATTGCTAATAACGATTGAGAATGATGTTCAATCATGGAGACCTTGGTTAACTATGGTTGGCCATGAAGAGTGGAAGAGGATGGGTTGTTTAAGGTTGACTATTGTTGATCAGAGATGACAGTGGTTGATCATGTTTAACCATGGTTGACTATGGCTAACTAAAGTTTTCTATGTTAGAACATGGGTGATAATGAGTGACAATGTTTGACCATGCCTAAGATTACTTGACCATGTTTGATCACAATTGAGCTTGGTTAAACATGGTTGACTATGGCCAACATGTTCCTGACTATGGGCGTATGTGTTAATTAAGGTTTCTAGTGTTTACATATAAGTCACTGTTGTTGACCATGGCTAACCATGATGCCCATGTTGTTAATGTTGACCATGTTTAACCATGTTTCCATAGTTAAACACTATTATTCATCCTAATCACGTATAAAATTGTTGGAAATGGTTTGACCAGGTTCAACCATAATTGGAAATGGTTTTCCAATTTGTTTATGAAGTATCGTGGTTGACTATTGCTAACTAAGGATGACTATGGTTAAGTATGTTAAAAATATGGTTGATTGTGTTTAACTATGGTCAACATATGGTTGGCTAAGGTTTACTAAGGTTGACCATTGTTGATTATGGTTGACCATTATTGATGATGGTTGAAGAGGGTCAACCATGGTTGATAATGGTTGATGATTGCTAACCATGGTTGATAAGATTGATGAGGATTGATTGTGGTTGACCAAAGGTTAATAAGCATTGACCTTAGGTGATCATCATAGGTAGTTGGTGACAAGGATTGATGATGGTTGATTACAATTAAATATTGTTGACAATTAATGATGATGCTAACCATGGTTGAGCATTGTTGAACTAGGTTAAGCACAGATGAATATGGTTGAACCATATTGTCCGTGTTTGATCATGCTGAACTTGTTCAACCATGGATGTGATTATAAGAACATGGTTGATTATGGTTAAGTATGGTTTAATGTTAGTGAACATGGTTAAATATCCTTAATTATGGTTGACTAGAGATGAACATGGTTGGAAATGTTTAGTAATAGATCAATATGGCTAAGCATGTTGACTATGCTTAATAATGTTTTTGACCATGGATGGACATGGATGATCACATGGTAATTCCTTTGATCCTTGAAAACATGGATTAATTGAAATAAGATACATGGTGGATTTTAATTGGCTCGCAGGGATGAAGTGCACACATGGTGGCATGATGACATCAACATGATGTCAGTGTGACATGGAACTTATGGGAGGGTGACATGTGGCATGTAGATTTGGAATTTTCATGTACCTAAGTGGGCTAAAAATGAGTGACACATGGCACTACTCAGAAAGTGGCATGTGCAACCCTTATAGAGGTGATACACAAGCTAGTAAACACTTGACTCTAGAAGATTGGAAGGGTGCACATGATTAAACATATAGGGAAATAAATCTGGGACACAAAGGGTTATGTGTGACAAGGACAACTCACCCTAGTTATTTTATCATTGGTGGTCTATGTGTGTGGCATAGGTCCCACTGACACACTTACTCCCTAACCTTATATGGTCAGTGTCTTTGGAGGTTGTAGATAGATTAGCATGGAGTTTCTTTCGGCTAATAAGGCTTTGGGACAAGATGGATCACCATTGGAATAGGCAGTGGAGGTGGAAGACTAATCATAAACATGTAAGTTGAATGGTGGGTCCTCATGAGACGTGCAACACCTTAGGATCAACCTCGAAATAACTGAAAGGTACATCATTGATAAAAAACTAGGGGTTAAAGGCTTGGTTCAATGACTTGGTCACGTATGTGCATTATGACCATGGACATGGAAGATTTAGCATTGGTTAAGCCCTTGGGGCTTGTTGGGATAATTTATTGACTAAATTAACACAAGTATTTAATTACCAATCCAGGTTTGTAAAACTTGGAGGCAAATCCACTGTATATGGACATCAGATATAATCAAGTTTAGAAGATAAAATTTGAAGAATTAAGGAAGTACATATTACACATATAAACCTATTTTAACAATTTCTACTTCATTTATGTAATATATGAGGGAAGAGGCTCCTAACATAGGATAACCAGATTGTCCTTCCCTACAATACTACTTTCATGAAGATAAATCTAAGAGAACTAATTAACAATGGTTTATGATGCAGAAGATGGAAAAGAAGAGGCTCCTAACTAAGAAGGTCCAAATTGTCCTTCTTCACAATCCTACTATATCACAATCACCATTGCTTCAAACTAGAAATGCAGAAATAACTTCAAATGAGAAATGGAGAATGAAATTTAGTTTTAGTTCAAGATCAAATAGAAGGGGAATTTAACTTAAATTCCTTTGTGTCCCTTCATATGTAGATTAGAATTAAACCAATATTCATTGAGCAATCATCACACATCTAAATACATTTGAAACAAAAACTAGTCTATGAAAACTATGAAAATTGAACCAAGAAGTGTACTTAGCTTGGCGTGGGGGCCCTCCACCCTTGCCTTGCACACTTGAAAAAATATGAACTACAACAACTTCAGTAAATCAACCAAGCATGAACAACAAATTGAAATGAAACAAGTTCTTCAAATTAGCTCCCCACTCCAATTATACAAAAGTTACATACAATTTCCATTACAAAAGCCATCAAAGTCTTGGCTTTAAATAGAGGTTTAATGAAACAAATTGATCTATATTATCTCTAACACTCATATCTACTCATATCCACTTATCTAAGTCGAACTCATCCAATTCATCCCAAGAAATATGGTCAATCCCATAAAATCTCAAAATTTCCCTACTTCCTAGGGATTTTCTGGTGACTAGTCATGTTTGACCAGCCTTGACCAGGCCTAATAAAGCTTGTTCTGGCCGAACCAAGTGGAGTTAGCTTAGTCCTAGTTCCGAAGCTGTCCATCCATGCATCAAACTCGAGCCCAAGTGTCCTGCAAATATGTCATCCACATAGCTATTACGGGAATTTCTGATTCAATCCAAAATTGCACTTGAAACTCAATTTTCATAAAAACTTCTAGAAATTGCAAAATTAAAATTAAACACTTGAATATGCATAAAATACATCAAAATGAGATGGATGTGATGGAAAATGGATGGAAAATATAAGGATTAAGTAGGTTTCCCTAAGCAAAAATAGACCAAAACTAAGGGCCAACAGGGCTATAGCGCAGAGGTACTAAGTGGTGGCCATATGTGGTGGTTTTGTAGTGTTAGTGCTTGAGATTATAATCATTCCATAATCATGATTTAATCCCACATAGGCCTATACTTATAATCTAAGGCATGAACGAGTCAGAAACATCAGTAAATGACATTATGAACCATATTTGGTGATTTTTACCAAATTGGAAGTGGATAAACTAGTTGGCAACCTAGATGGTATAATTTACAAGCTTGGTAACATATGTGGCAGTTTCACTAAATTTGAGATTTTTTCATATTTAGTAACCTCTACTAAACTATGATATTTTTCTAGAATTACAAAATGTGGAAGTTTCCCAGCTTTACCCATAGAGATAACTATGCAGACATTGAAGACTTATTGTACATATCAAGAGTGCAAACATTGAAGACTTATTGTACACATCAAGAGAATATTCCAGAAGCACAAAAAAGAAGAAGTTAATGAGATCAAAACTTATGTTAAGTGATATTTAAGAGCAGGTTAAGTAAACTTCAAAAACTAAAAAATATCAATCTTAATACTTTATAATCAGAAACTTAATTTGCAATATGGTGATTGTTGAGAGTTGTTCATGTATTTATGGTTCTAGTGTGTATGGTGGATTGATCAATAATCATAGATCACTAAACGTAATTTTATGGTGATTTGGGTGAGTGTTTGAGGAGATTATTTATTTGTTTTATGAAAGGAAGTGGCCATCGTGATTTGAGTTTGAAAATAATATAAAAGATTAATCAAGGAGGTAAAGCAAGTGGAAGCATGCAAATCAGGGGTTGTAGCTCCTTCCAATAGTGGTTGGTAACCAATTGAGGGTTGGATCTCCTCTTCGTAGAAAATGATAAATCAAGGGTTATATCTCCTTTCAGTGTTAGCTATAAAATTAAAGAGTAGTAGTTAGTTGTAGCCAGAGAACTTTGTAATAGAAAGTAGAAGTTTTCTTTAATCAAAATAATTGAAGAGAAGTTTGAATAATTTATATGTTTCATTTTTGCTTCTTTTGTTGAATATTGTGATGCTCGTATTAATTGTTTATGTAAGTGTTTATTGGTGTCTTAACACACTTTACTAGTGAAAGAAAGTTTCAAAATTACCATAATATTGATTCATCCCCATATCATTATTGACCTAGTTTCTAATTGGTATCAGAGCAGTCATGTTACTTCATATTATTCTAATAGCCGGAATAAATATCAAGGACCATGGACAACTAGGAAAGAGGTTACACCAATAGGGAACTAATATTCAATGGGGAAAGCTATGTGTTTTGGAATGTAAGGATGAGAACCTATGTTCAATCACTTGGTGTTGATGTATGGGATGCGATGGAAGAAGACTATCAGAAGCCTCAAGCCTTAATTACTAGAGATCAGAAGATGGAATTTACTTGTAATTCTAAAGATATGAGTGCTCTACGAGCTAGCATGCTTGAATCAGAACTAGTCAATGTCATAGATTTAATTACAACTAAAAATATTTTGGGAAAGATAAGAAACTGTTATGAAGGTGATAACAAGTTAAAGCAAGCCAAAATTCAATGTTTTAGAATGAAATTTGAATCTTTGAAGATGAAAGATGATGAATATATTCCTAAATACTTTCTTATAATTAATGGGCTTGTGAACACTATAAGGGGTCTTGATGAATAATTAAAAGAGCTAATACTAGTTCAAAAGGTGTTGAGATATCTCCATGAGATATTTAATCCCAAGGTTTCAACTATTGACGAGATGACATATTTCAAGACTATCACTTTGGACCAACTACCTGGCACTCTTATAGTCTATGAGATGAGAATTTATAATACCAAGCCAATAACGAAGGCATTATCCTTCAAAGGAGGTAAGAAACCCAAGGAAGAACATAATAATGATTCATGTCATGAATGAGATGAAGAGGAAGCTAAGTTCATGAGGATACTTAAGAGAGGCTTAGGAAAGTACAAGTAAGTTGCCTACAAAGTGCTTTAACTATGGAAAAATTGGTAATTATGCTTCCAATTTTTGTGAAAATAAAAATAAAGAATATGACCCTAGAGAGAAGTTTAGGAAAATATAAAAGGATGTAAAGAAGGACAAAAAGAAAAGCTTATACGTCTAAGATTTCAACTCCTCTAAAAGTGAAGGAAATGAATCTTCATTCTAGGAAAAAGGTAATGAAATTCTAATGGAATTGATGCTCATGGAGAAAAATAATTTGATAGTAGAAGTTGTTGATTCTAATGGAAGAGGATGAATTCAAATTAGAAGGTGATCTAGTCAGTGGTCTTGAATAAATTTAGAGGACGAGGAAGAAAAATAAAAAAACATAAAGAATTGTTGAGAAAGGAAAAAGTTGAAGCAATAAAGTCTCTACTTCTTAAGTTAGAACAAGTTAGGAAGATTCAATAAACTCTAAATCAATATATATATGACAAAAGTAAAGCATGTGAAAGGATTGAAAGGGAAATTGTCTTTCTAAGAAAATAAATTGAAAAATCTAAGACTCATTTGAGCTTTAACGAGAAATTTGGAAAAGGGATGGAAAGTTTAATTGAGCTCCTTGAAGCACAAAGCATCTCCAATGAAAAAATAGGTCTTGGATTTAAGTCCGAGTCAAGCTCAGTAGCTGATTTGAAGAGAAAGAAATCGATTACTTTTTGCAAGCAACAAAATTTGCAGATAGCATAGTAGCCAAAATTGAGCCAATGCAACAGATAGGAGAAAATGGGAGCACACATTATAACAAATAATGAAGGAGAGGAAATAAAATTTCACAAGAATAGCCCAACCAATTTTTCAGAAATTGATTTTATTCAAGGTATGAAGATATTTTTCTAGCTTATTGTTTTACTTGTACAAATTATGGGCACAAGGCAACAAATTGCATGGTGAATTTATCATACAAGTTGTTCAGGTCACAAAGAAGAAATTATCAGATAAATAACCAATATATCATGAAAATGATGAGCAGAAAGAAATACAACAATTCATTCTATTGTCTAAACAATTTGATTCAATGTTATGCCTATCATAATTTTGGTCATATAACAGTTTATTAGAGACTTAGAACTAAAAGGCTTGATCCAATTATCAAGAAAACAAGCTAAGAACCCAAAGTCTAGAAGTAAAAGGAAAATACATAAAACTGTAATATTCTTCTATATGCTCATAATGAAAGAAGCCATTGGTATTGTGACAATGGTTGTTCCAAGAACATGTTAAAAGAAAAAAGTAATTTTCTATCATGGAAACCAGTAAATAAAGGTATTGCAACCTTTGGGAATAATTCACCATATAAGATTATGGGTAAATGAATTGTCATACTAGACAATGGCATAGCTAAAGCCAAGGATGTGTTGTTTGTTTATGGGATGAATCATAATTTACTCAATGTGTCTAATATGTGTGATTGAGGCTATGATCTGTTGTTTAAAGCTAAAAATTATCAACTTAAGTCTCCAGGCACAATAGAGATAGTAGTTGAAGCTATAAGAATAGAAATCAATGTCTATGTGCTACAAGAGAAGATAGAGAGGTGTTGTTTGTCAAAGTTTGATGAGATGTGGTTGTGGCATACAAGATGTGGACATATGAATTTTGATCAGATTTTCAAATTAGGAAAGAAGAATGTTATTAGAGATCTGCCAAAGCTTTTAAAGCCAAAGATTTCTATTTGCAAGTCATCTTAGATTGGAAAACAAGTTCAAGTACCATTCAAATGCAAGGAGAGATTGTTAGGCCCCTATAGTACTAGTGTATTCCCTTATTATTATTGTTAGTGTAGCCCCTTATTATTATTGTTTTGTCCATGTTGTCCTCATATTGTTACTATTGTGCCCCATAGAAGCCCACTATTATTATTGTTGTGCCGTTACATTATTATTGTTATGTTGGTTTGACTATATTGTGACCCCTTAGACTCCTATATATATAAAGGAGGTCTTGTCATTTGTAGCATCCAATAATTGTTCATTTGTGTAATTTAAAGGAGGTTTCCCCTATAAGCGGCTGATTTTGAAGTCATTTCTCTATATTTTGTTCTATTTTGTGATTTAGTTCCATAACAATTGGTATCAGAGCTTTGGATTCTAGGGTTTTGCTGCTCCAAATAGGTCATCATGGAATTTTCACTCTAAAGTTTTTCCTACGATGTTTCAAAAGTTAAAATTAAAACTCATTTGAGCTGAAATCTTGATGAACCTCTGGTACGAATTTCAGATCTTGTCTCGATATATTTTCAGAGATATGATCCAAGGAAATTAGGGTTTTTGTAGGATCCCAAATTATATCTCAAACAGTTGACCTCGGTAAAATCGTCATAACTTTTTTCTGAGTGTCAAATCTAAATTTCGTAAAAATCTATAGAAATAGGATAGATTGTAGTTTTATGTGTACCAGTTTTAGGTCTAACGGTCGAAACAAGGACACATGGCACTTCATAAAATTTTCTCTACCGAACCATTCTATAATTAGGTCATTGTGGGAGATTTCGAGTAACTCTTTCTTGGAGAATCCCATCTTGATCATACTTGCAGGGTTGGAATGAGGACATGAAAGGATACTTTAAAATTACCTTCCAGACCTTGGTATCCCCAATTACAGAGATGCAACCGATTCAATATCGATCTCCTACAAAGCCAAAAAAGGTGTGTAGTCTTTTTAAAATTTTGCATAAGTTTGGTTTGAAAAATTAGTTTGAAGGAATTCAAAGGACATAGTGAAGCATAATTATCATTAATTAATGCCCCAAAGAAATAAAATGGAAACACCTAGTAAGCAACCTAAAATTTCTAGCATGACTCATGAAGAAGAGGAAGAAATGAAACATGATGTATCAAAATTATGTGACCAATTGCAACAAATTTCACTCTCACAAAAAGTAACAGAAGCTAAGATGGATGGTTTAAAGAAAGGTGTAGAATCTAGTATGGATGGTTTAAATAATGGTGTGGAATCTAATATGAATGGTGTGGAAGCTAAGATGGATGGCATGGAAGCTAAGATGGATGGTATAGAAGCAAAACTTAAAGACAACATGGAAGATTTGAAGATAGATTTGACAACATTGCTACAAGAAATGATTACTAATGGTGAAAGGGTAGTAAAGGAAACTCATGATGAGAACAAAAGAAATGTTAATCATGATTTCATAGACTCTAATATTGGATTGAAGACCCACCATGTTGCAAAGATCGATATGAGGAAGTTTGATGGCAAGGATTCCATAACATGGATACTACAGATGGAGCAATATTTTGATCTCCACAATGTGAAAAAAGTACAAAAGGTTTGCATTGCAACTTTATATTTACACCCAATCAGTTTGTACGGTATCGATGGCTTTTCTCTCATAAACAAATTGTCACTTGGGAAATTTTTACGAAATAAATTATTGCACATTATGAGGATACAAAAAGAAACACCCTTTTTAGCCAATTAATAAATCTCAAACAAAAAGGTTCAATGGTGGAGCACATTGAAGACTTCCAAAATTTGAATATAAGGGTAAAATATATTCCATAGGAGCATAGGATTGATGTGTTCATAGGGACATTAATGGATAACATCCAACATGAGGTTCTCATTTGCGAACCTAATTCATTCGAGAAGGCATTCTGATTGGAAAGAAAAATTGAAAGAAAAATCATGGCAACAAGGAAGCCTACCAATCACAACTATAAAGATGGAAGTGTTGTTGTCCCTAGCCTTCCACAACCTACGAGGTTGGCACCACAACAATTGGAAGAAAAAAGAGCAGAAGGGCATTTTTATAGTTGTGATAGCAAATACACTAGAGGTCATAAGTGTGTTGAGAAGAAATTATTTTGCATTTATTGTGAAGAGGAAGAAGCAAAGGAACAAGAAACATCAAAAGAAGAGGATGCACACTAGGATCAAAGCCTAGAGAAAGACGAAATGGATCTGACCATATCTTGTAATACATCAGCTAGAATAACCACTCTTCATACTATCCATATAGAAGGACATATAAAGAAGTAAAAGGTAATAGTTTTGATTGATTCAGGCAGTACCCATAATTTTATTGATTGTAATATAACGAACGAATTGAATTATTTCCTATATCCAACACCAGAGTATCAAGTGATGGTTGCAAATGGAAGAACCATAAATTTCTCTAGAAAGTGCCATAATATCAAGCTATCCATGGGAGAATATGTGTTGAATAGTCCAATGCTTTCCATTCCAATGGGTGGTGATGATGTTGTACTAGGAGTCCAATGGCTACAATCTTTGGGTATGATAGCATTTAATTTTCAAGAAATCTTCTTGAATTTCATTTCAGAAAGAAAGGAATTTGAATTAAGGGGTATCGTAGGGAAACCGGGAAATATAATCAGGTCTAATGGCATGACAAATATTCTAAAGAAAGAATAACGTGGTTTAATTGAATAATTATGTTCACTAAGGGTTTCCATGTAGAAATCATCTATTTCTCTAGATCTCCAAAAAGTCTTAGACAATCATTCTAAGGTATTTTAGACTCCCAAAGGACTCCCACATATTCATGATCATGATCATGCTACTTATTTTATTCTAGGAAGTGTTCCTCCAAACATTAGGCCTTGCAGATATCCCTATGCCCAAAAGAGTGAAATTGAACATATAGTTGTAGAAATGCTAGAGGTTGGTATAATTCAACATAGTCAAAGTTCTTTCTCTGCTCCAGTAGTAGTGGTGCATAATAAGGATGGATCATGGAACATGTGTCCGAATTATAGGGAGCTCAACAAGCTCGCTATTAAATATAAATTTCTCATTCCTGTCATTGATGAATTATTGGATGAATTGCATGGAACAATTTAATTCACCACGCTGGACTTTCTTTCAGGATATAATCAAATCATAATGAAGACTGGAGACATTTTGAAAACAACATTTAGAACTCATGAGGGTCATTATGAGCTTTTGGTCATGTGTTTTGGCCTTACCAATGCACCTTCTACATTTCAAGGCTTGATGAATTCCATTTTCAAACCCTTCCTTAGAAAAATTTTGTTAGTATTTTTTGATGATATATGAATCTACAACAAGTCTTGGAAGGATCATGTCCAACATTTTGATAGAGTGCTCAAACTATTGGAGGAGAAACCATTATATGCAAAAACATCCAAATTTTTCTTTGGAGTACAAGAGGTGGAATATTTGGGTCATATTATATCTCGTGAAGGTGTTAAGGTAGACCCTAGCAAAATTAAATTCATTAAGGAATGGAAAATCTCCACATTCATAAAGAATTTGTGAGGATTTTTCGGGTTGATAGGGTATTATTACAAGTTTGTTAAGAAATATGGGAGAATAACAGCACCTCTAACAAAATTACTGAAGAAAGATGCATTTTCTTAGACTCCAGAAGCAACAAAAGCCTTTCAACACCTTAAAGAGGCAATGTGCCAAGTATCAGTCTTAGCTATGCCAAACTTCAAAAAAACATTTATTGTGGAATGCGATGCCTAAAGAAATGGAATTGGTGTTGTTTTAATGCAAGAAGAAAGACCCATTGCTTTTGAAAGTAATCAAATCAAAAGAAAGTATTTACACAAAGCTATTTATGAGAAGGAAATGTTGGCAATACTACATGCACTTAAGAAATGTTGACCTTATCTAATGGGAAGACACTTCAAGGTAAAAACAAACCATGATAGTCCTAAATAATCTTTAGATCAAAGATTATATTAAGAAGAACAACAAAAATGGGTCACAAACATGTTGGGTTATGACTTTGATATCATCTACAAAAAATAGAAGAAAAATGTTGTTGTAGATGCACTCTCAAGAAAGGATGACGATGTGGAGGCATTTCTCTGCACCATTT
This sequence comes from Pinus taeda, assembly GCA_000404065.3. NCBI lineage: Eukaryota > Viridiplantae > Streptophyta > Pinopsida > Pinales > Pinaceae > Pinus > Pinus taeda. The sequence goes on along the minus strand of APFE030120496.1, from coordinate 44,551 downwards.
CTATTATTCAACTAAATTGGATAAACAAAGCAAGGGATGAATGGAAGAATGAATAACAAGTGTGGGAACTCATTTAAATGTTACAACAAGGCCCTAGTACATCTGATACATGTAGCTAGAAAAATGATTCGTTATGGTACAAAAATCACTTACCATTATAATAATTCCTAACTCAAACAAAAGATTCTTATGGAAATGCACACGTCTCCCTTAGCTCATGATTTTTAAAAATTTACCACAGGGTTAAGAAGTTTTTTTTTTGGGGGATGGTCTTAAATCTAATATTCAAAAGTTTGTGGTAGAATGTTTGGTTTGCCAACAAAATAAAGTTGAAACAATTAAGACCCCAGGTCTATTACAATCTTTATCCACTCCAAGTCAACATTGGGACGAGGTTTTGATGGATTTTATCATAGGTTTACCCAAGTCTGAAGGAAAGAGTTCCATCATGGTGGTAGTTGATACACTTACCAAGTATGCACACTTTTGTGCATTATCTCATCCCTTTAAAGCCAGTACAGTTGCTACTGCATTTGTGGAAACAATTCAAAAGCTACATGGAAACCCAAAGATTATTGTAAGTGATAGAGATCCCATTTTCACTGGAAAATTTTGGACATAATTATTTTCTTGTCTAGGTACTCAGTTAGCTCATAGCTCAATGTATCATCCTCAATCTGATGGTAAAACTAGAATAGTGAAAAAATGTTTGGAAGGATATTTTTGTTGCTTTGTATATGATAAAGAGACATAATGGGTCAAATGGTTTTCTCTAGATGAATGGTGGTATAACACTTCCTTCCATACTACAGCAAAAATGACCCCATTTATGGTAATCTACGGATATCATCCACCATCCATCACATCATATTTAAGAGAAAATTATAAGGTTCAAGCAATGGAAGATAACATCAAGCATCAACAACAAGTTCTCCAACTCTTAAAGGATAACCTCACTTTGGCACATAATAGAATGAAACAACAGACATATTAACATCACAATGAAATAAATTTTGATGTAGGTGACTCGGTATTTCTAAGGCTACAACCATACAAACAAATGTCCCTCAAGCAAGCTAAGAAGGATAATAAATTATCACCAAAGTATTATGGTCCGTACAAGGTGTTGCAAAAGATTGTTGCTATGGCATACAAATTGGAGCTTCCTACAACTTCTTGTGTGCACATAGTTTTCCATGTTTCTTGCTTAAACAAGGCTATAGGTGAGAAGCTCCCAGTTCAAACAATATTTCCAGAACTTGACGAGGAAGGAAAAATCATATTGGAACATGAAGCAGTAAACAGAAACAAAAACTCGAAAACTACGAAATCGATCAATTTCAAAGTATCTCATCAAGTGGAAGAACTTACCCTCTAAATATTCCACATGGTAGGATGATAATTTTATACATAAGAATCCAAAATTACTCAAGCATTGAGGACAACACTTTTCTGAAGGAGAGGGGCATGTTAGGCCCCTATAATACTATTATATTCCCTTATTATTATTGTCATTATAGCCCCTTATTGTTATTGTTGTGCCCATGTTGTCCCCATATTGTTATTATTGTGCCCCATAGAATACCACTATTGTTATTGTTGTTCCCTTACATTATTATTGTTATATCGGATTGACTATATTGTGACCCCTTAGACTCCTATATATAGAAAGGAGGTCTTGTCATTTGTAGCATCCAAGAATTGTACATTTGTGTAATGTAAAGGAGGTTGCCCACTCAAAGAGGCTAATTTTGAAGTCATTGCTCTATCTTTTCTTCTATTTTGTGAGTTGGTTGCATAACAAAGCTCATCAAACATGCCATTGCAATTAGTACGTATGGAATTATGTGGTCTCTCAATAACTCATACACCCATAGGTAAATTTTGTTTGATGCTTATCATTGACGATTTCAACAAAGTGATGTGGGTAGCATTTCTTAGAGAAAGATTAGAAGGATTTGAAAATTTTCGGGAGTTTAAGGCCATGGATGATATGAGACAAAATATAAAATAAAGTGAATAAGGTTTGATAATTGAGGTGATTTCACTTCAAAAGGATTTGATGATTTTTGCAAACAACTTGGCATAAATAGGTAGTTTACCATAGAAAAAACTCCACAACATAATGGTTTAGTAGAGAGAGCCAATAGATCAGTTTAGCAGTTATCCAAAGCCATGATGGGAGAAATAAATATACAATAGAGATATTGGGTTGACTCCATTCACACAGTAGTTGTGATTTTAAACAAAGAACACTTTAGACCAAACAATGATAAAAATCCGTATGAGCTTTGGTATGGTAGACCCACCTGTTGAAGCCCCGAAAATCGGGTCGACAACAACGGGGATACCCACCCGGTCCAGACCTTGGTTGGCAGCTCCTTATCCGTTTGGTATAGCGGGTCCAACTGGGGATGATGGGACCAGTTTCCCAATCTGAGGGTGTGTGTGTGTGTAGAGTTGGATGACGCTGATCTAAGAGTACTTTAAAGCTAATTTAATTCAGATTCTTAAACTAACTCTATGCTATTGTAATCTAATGAGAAACAACACATCTAATCTACGCTAACCCGAGGTGTATATCTTCTATTATGCGATCTAGAGATATTTCAAACAACAACTGGTAATAAAGATCATTAAGCTATCATAAGAATAGAAATCAATTAAGATAAACCACTTTGCATAAGAAGTTAGGCAAAACAATTGTGAACAACATATCTCATAATAAGTTATTCATATATCAGACATAAACGAATGACTCCACCATACAGAAGTGCCAAATGGTAACTCATACATTCATGCAATAACATATAAACAACTGAAAACTGTATATCACTTAAAGAATATAAGCAGAAATGGCCAAGAGATAAAAGTACCATTTATGACTAATCCTACTCATAAACTTCAAGCAAAAACGATTTATCTCTACTTGTTCTGACATCTACTAAGAGTACAAAAGTGCAACATCAGTAGCAAACATCAAATGCAAACATTAATAAATCTCGATCCATCCATTCATCAAAACCTCCTCTGAGGGTGCAGAAGTGCATGTTCCGAGGACAAGTTTTTGACAAATATATGGACCCTTCTCTAAATGCCTGAGAAGGGTTTAGATACTGTTAACTAATTAACTTAATTGCATAAATTTAGGATAAGGTTTTAAATGACTGCCCTTCTGATAAAGAAAAACTATTTCTAAAAAATTGAATCTAATTCTAAACTATTTCTGTATTTGCTCCTTAGTGCTATAAGCATGCAACATTCGGCTGGGAAGAGTCAGTTCGTCGCCTTCCGCTTTTGTTTGAGCTATGAAAATAGAAATAACAAGCGCTGACACCACTTTCTGGTAAACTAGAAGATATTTTCGAGAGTCTTCCTCTAGTTGGGTGTATTCACTGCGTGTATACCTGGTAATGACCCAAATTTCTCTCAAACTGATTCTGTTTTTGCTATTTCGGTTTCCGACCTTGCGAAGGACTGAAAAAGTTAAGGACTTTACTCTTTGAATAATTTTTTGCATCGAAAATTGCCTCCGTTCTTCATTCTGGGCTTTTCTGGTGTGTAAGCTTCAGGGTTTTTTATAAACATGCTGCTTTTGTGCGCCTTTGACTCTGAGCTTTAGGTGGCCTATTGACATCATCATCTATTGAGTGGTACTCTGGAATCTGTGGTCCTGTCACATGCGACATCTGTTTCTGAAGGGATTTCTTCTCTGTTCTCCGAGCATTGATGCTTTCCCCTTTTCCTTAGGTGTTTCCTGCACATTGCTTCATGTTATTTCGTGCCTTACAGTTTACGCAAAGGAAAAGATTAATGATAATAAAGATTGACATGAAAGCTTTAAGCTCTTATGAATGCATAATCATGACATCCACAATGAACTGACTCTTCAAAAAACACGAGACTGTCCTTCTTGAATACTTTGGCGTACAATCATTAATTTCTTTTAAGGCGCGCACCCAATCCTGGTTAATGGACAACTTTCCTTGAATACTGTGCCGAGGAAAATTCGCGATGGGAAATTTCTGCGACTCGCATCGCAGCATCGCGGATCGCGTCGTCAAGATGTGTCATTGCAGAAAATCATGATTGCGAATTTTCGCAAATTGCGTTTATCGCAGCATCGCAGATCGCAACATTTAGTCATTCAGTCATTATGTGCTACTTATGCGATGTTGCGATATGCGACGTCACATATCGGTCGTCGGATATTTCTTAAGTCTTTTCATTTAAGAGCACTTCATAATCAATGTGATGCGATGAATTTCGCGTCGCTCCTTCGCAGTTTATTATGCTCATAAGAAAATGTTTCATACTTTTTTTCGTGATGCGATAATGTTTGAAGGAGTAAAATACAAAAATTTTCATAAAATGTTTATTTGGAATTTCTATTAAGGGTCCCCATTTGCTTGGTGTTATTGCTAATATCAAACAAAGAGGGGGGTTGTTGGTGGCCACAACAATGGCGATTCACTCGGAAGAACCAGTTATCTCTGCTTTTCTATTGAATTTTAACTTTCGAAACAGAAAAATTTTCATAAGTCTAAATTTTGTTATGGACAAATAGAGTACATTATGCCTTATCCTATGAATGATATTTTGTTTCAACCCTTTTTTTTATTCCAATCATTTGCTTCCTTAGGCTTAGTTCTTGTATTTACACCAGCCATTACTTGGTCTTTTAAAGATAAAATAAGGTCATCTCTGTGTGCTGGCTTTTTAGAATATGCTCATTGTCGTAGGTAGAGCCTCTGCTGCTAGCAGGCGTCCATAGCCTCGACAGGGTTACCTGTTACCCAACAATTATCCTTTATCCTGCTTAAGGTTATTTACAACCTTTCAGAGAAAAACCCATTTTGACACTTTTTCCTTTTTTATTCTCTAAATAACAATGTCTTGGTTTGGTGGCCAAATTATGACACCGTCATTCACTTGATTTACACTTTTACTGAACAAGCTGGCTCATGATGAGACCCCTTGTCTTTTGATTGCAACAATCTTGAGTCGTTGCCCTGTTTTGGTGGACAGTATTGGCAAAGTCAGCAAGTTATAATATCTGTGATCATGATAAGCCGGCTCGT
>APFE030120496.1:6142-34709 GCA_000404065.3 Pinus taeda | reverse complement strand
GAAATGCTTCTTGATCTTCTTCTTGTGGGAGGATGAAATCCCACATTCCTTGTAGTTCCACAACTTCTTCATCATCGGTCTGCCCTTTAAAGGTACTCTCTTCTTCTTCCTCTTCTTCGGATTCGACATTTACGATAGCATTGGGTGGTTTCACATCCATTGAAGGGCCTCTTTTAAAAGCTCTGTAGGGATTTTTCGAAGAAGTTTCTGCCACCTATTTTTTTATGTCAATCATCTCATTGGACATGGTCTTTAATACTTTTTGCAATCCTTCCAAATCGAAAGGATCTTTCTTCTGTTTCTTCTTGGGGTCTTCCCTGAAGGTGACTTTTTTAGATTTGCGTTCCTCTATCGCAGATCTCTTTTCCAGGGCTATTACACATTTCTCTATTGCTATCACCTCTGTCAGGTTTTCAACTAAAGTTGTTTTATTTGCCCTATCCACGAAGAATATTAAGTTTGACGGTAAGACAGTAATCTACCATTCACATCATACTTCTTCGCTAGGTTAGGAAGCAGTGGGGATTTTGTTGAGGATTTTATTGAACCGTAAATTGAAATCTTTGATGGGTTCTCTAGCCTCGGCTTTAATATTGGATAGGTCACTGATTAACGTTGTCGTTGATCTGTCATCACCAAATTTGCTGAGGAATTGATTTTGAAAAATGTCCCAACTTGTGATAGATCCAGAAGGTAATGAAAAGTACCATGACCCGATTGTTCCTTGCATTGTATAGGGAAAAAGCTAGACAACAGCATCCTCGTTGGTAACTCCATTGATATTGACAGAAAGCATGAAATTGTTAATGTGCTCTTCAGCTAGCATGCCTGCTTCTGGATTGAATTTGGGTAGCCATTTCTCAGGATGGGCCGGTATTTGGCTCAGGGGTGGAGGCATTAAAACTGCTCCAAGATTTTTCCATGGAGACTGGGCCATTGTTGAGCTACTAGTAAATGAAAGTGCAGAGGATGACCCCTAAGGCTGGGAAGATGAAGATATTATGATCTTAGATGATTGAAGAAGAGGGGTTGTGGAAGGTGGATGAGTGGTTTGGAATGAAGATGTGGGTGGCTGACTTCGCGGTGAGGGAGTTGAAATGGATGATGTAGACGAAAGAGTCTCACTGTCAGACTGTTGTGGTGTTTTCCTTGCTCTTTTCCTGGTGGGGAGAGGGAATTCAGTTGGCTGGATGTCAAAATTTTCGCTCTTTAATCTGGTCAGGGGATGAGCAGGATTGTACTGCGAAGTCACGCTGCTTTGAGATTTCTCAGACCCCAGTGTAAAAATAGAAAATCCCTGGAGTTTGTGAATCAGAGTTTGCACTTCAGGGGGTTCAATGGTATGCTGGTCTGAAATATTGGGGTATGTAGCAGTGGTTAATACTTGAGCGACTTCTGACTCTGGATTTAAACGTACTGGGGAAGTCAGGGGAGTTGATGAGGGTGATTTACTCTCAGAGTGGTATTTAGATTTTGATTTAGGAGCCATTCATAGTTCGTGGCCCTCCTTCTAGTGCCAAATATGTTGAAGCCCTGAAAATCGGGTCGACAATAAGGGGGATACCCACCCGGTCCGGACCTTGGTTGGCAGCTCCTTATCTGTTTGGTATAGTGGGTCCGACTGGGGATAATGGCACTAGTTTCCCAATCTGAGGGTGTGTGTGTGTGTAGAGTTGGATGAAGCTGATCTAAGAGTACTTTAAAGCTAATTTAATTCAGATTCTTAAACTAACTCTATGCTATTGTAATCTAATGAGAAACAACACATCTAATCTACGCTAACCCGGGGTGTATATCTTCTATTATGCGATCTAGAGAGATTTCAAACAACAACTGGTAATAAAGATCATTCAACTATCGTAAGAATAGAAATCAATTAAGACAAACCACTTTGCATAAGAAGTTAGGCAAAACAGTTGTGAACAACATATCACATAATAAGTTATTCATATATCAGACATAAACAAATGACTCCACCATACAGAAGTGCCAAATGGCAATTCATACATTAATGCAATAACATATAAACAACTGAAAACTGTATATCACTTAAAGAATCTAAGCAGAAATGGCCAAGAGATAAAAGTGCCATTTATGACTAATCCTACACATAAACTTCAAGCAAAAATGATTTATCTCTACTTGTTCTGACATCTACTAATGAGTACAAAAGTGAAACATCCGTAGCAGACATCAAATGCAAACATTAATAAATCTCGATCCATCCATTCATGAAAACCTCCTCTGAGGGTGCAGAAGCGCATGTTCCGAGTACAAGTTTTTGACAAATCTCTGGACCCTTCTCTAAATGCCTGAGAAGGGTTTAAATACTGCTAACTAATTAACTTAATTACATAAATTTAGGATACAGTTTTAAATGACCGCCCTTCTGATAAAGCAAAACTATTTCTAAAAAATTGAATCTAATTCTAAACTATTTCTGTATTTGCTCCTTAGTGCTGTAAGCATGGAACATTCGACTGGGAAGAGTCGGTTGGTCGCCTTCCGCTTTCGTTTGAGCTATGAAAATAGAAATAACAAGCGCTGGCACCACTTTCTGGTAAACTAGAAGATATTTTCGAGAGTCTTCCTCTGACTGGGTGTATTCACTGCGTGTATACTTGGTAATGACCCAAATTTCTCTCAAATTGATTCTGCTTTTGCTATTTCGGTTTCCGGCCTTGCGAATGACTGAAAATGTTAGGGACTTTACTCTCTGAATAATTTTCTGCATTGAAAACTGCCTCCGTTCTTCATTCCGGGCTTTTCTGGTGCGTAAGCTTCATGGTTTTTTATAAACATGTTGCTTTTGTGCGCCTTTGACTCTGAGCTTTAGGTGGCCTATTGACATCAACATCTGTTGAGTGATACTCTAGAATTTGTGGTCCTGTCGCATGCGGCATCCGTTTCTGAAGGGATTTCTTCTCTGTTCTCCGAGCATTGACGCTTTCCCCTTTTCCTTAGATGTTTCCTGCACATTGCTTCATGTTATTTCCTGCCTTACAGTTTAAGCAAAGGAAAAGAGTAATGATAATAAAGATTGACATGAAATATTTAGGCTCTTATGAATGCATAATCATGACATCCACAGCGAATTGACTCTTCGAAAAACACGAGACTGTCCTTCCTGAATACTTTGGCATACAATCATTAATTTCTTTTAAGGTGCATGCCCAATCCTGGTTAACGGACAGCGTTTCTTCAATACTGCGCCAAGGAAAATTCGCGATGGGCGATTTCTACGACTTGCACTGCAGCATTGTGGATCACGTCTTCAAGATCTGTCATCACAGAAAATCATGATTGTGAATTTTCGCAAATCGCATTTATCGCAGCATCGTAGATCGCAGAATCGCAGATCGCAACATTTAGTCATTCAATCATTGTGTGCTACTTATGCGATGTTGCGATATGTGACGTCGCATATCGGCCGTCGGAGATTTCTTAAGTTTTTTCATTTAAGAGCTCTTCATAATGAATGCGATGCGATGAATTTCACATCGCTCCTTCGCAGTTTATTATGCTCATAAGAAAATGTTTCATACTTTTTTTCGCGATGCGATAAAGTTTGAAGGAGTCAAATACAAAAAATTTCATAAAATTTTTATTTGGATTTTCTATTAAGGGTCCCCATTTGCTTAGTGTTATTGCTAATATCAAACAAAGAGGGGGGTTGTTGGTGGCCACAACACTGCCATATTCAAGCATTTAAGAGTATTTGGAAGCAAGTGTTATTTCAAAAGGAACGATGAAAATATTGCTAAGTTCAATCCAAGCAATGATGAATATATTTTTCTTGGATAATCTTAGAATAGAAATGACTATAGATGCTACAACAAAAAAACAATGATAATATTTGATTACATTGATGTCAATGTTAATGAGCACATTAAGATTGAAAAAAATCAAACAACAAATATTAGCTCCAATGATCTAGCCACAATGGTGAGAAGGTTGATGAGCCATTTTTACGTGAAGACATTGAAGAACCCCTCAGACCACAATCCAAAGATCCTATAAGTTATGTGAAAAAAAACCACCCAGCTAACCAAATTGTTGGTGATTTTAGTTCAAGTGTGCAGACAAGAAGAAGATTTTTAAACCCCTCTATTGAAGTGCATGTAGCTCTATTATCTATGATGGAACCAAATGATTTTTCTCAAGGAAGTCAAGATGATAATTATGTATAGGTCATGCATGGATTTCTTAATTAGATTGAGAAAAATGAGACATGGGAGCTTGTTCCTAGACCAACAAACAAGAATGTTAGAAGCACAAAGTGGGCCTTCAGGAACTAATTGAATGAACAAGGTGAAGTGGTAAGAAAAAAATCAAGGTTAGTTTGCAAAGGTTATGCATAAATTGAAGGCTTATATTTTGATAAAACATTTTCTCTTGTTTCCCAATTAGAAGAGATTCACATGTTTTTGGCTTTTTCTTGCCTCAATAAATTCAAGACATATCAGATGGATGTCAAATTGACTTTCTTGAATGCATAATTCTAGGAAGAAGTTTATAAAGAACATCTTGATGGTTTTCAGTTGTTATATAATCATGATTATGTTTTCAAGCTAAAAAAGGTCGTATATGGTCTTAATGAGGCCCCAAGGCCTTGGTATTCCAGTTTGGATAGTTATTTGTTCAAGTGTGGTTTTAAAAGAGGTGCAACTAATCGTAATTTGTATGTGAAATATTGATGAAAAAATTTTAATGGTGGTTGGTGAGCACCAGTATTGTAGCAATAACTTTGCAACTCCTGGGGCTCCCTACTTTACTTTTATCAACCTGGTAGTTCGTAACAAACTTGGAAGCGACGATGTTGTATGCAAAAGTACTAGCTCTTAATGCAGGCTATCAATTGGTCAGATGGCGCAAGGTCACTAGGAGCTTAAGCCAACTTCTATGGATTCTCAGAAAAATCTTTTAACTGTGATGAAAGAAAGCTAACTCTACAAGGACTATTCTACTTGCAGAAAGAGAAGGAAAAGTGAAATGTAACGCAAACCCTAGAAAACCCTAATTTACCCACTAACCATACTTTTGCAGGAAAAGAGATGAAAACTGATGAAAGGAGTGCCATTGTCTACTGAAAAGGTAAATTTCATTTATTTAAGCCACTTCTAGAAAAAAATGAGAAGAAGACATTTTTTTGTGCTTTTGAGTGCTTTTATGTGAAATTATTATGCCTGTGATTTATCTAGTTGTGATTGTGCAGAGGTTTGGGGGCGAAGGGAGATGGAGTTGGCTTGTATAGAGGTGGAGGAAGTTGTGGAGAGGTCCTAAGAAGACCCTAGTACCCTTTTGAAGACTTTCATAGTGATCGGACTTCAAAAAATCACTCACAAGAAATTCTATAGGAGGTTGCAGGGGATCTACAGGAGGATCTACAGGAGGATCTATAAGAGGAGGCCGAAAGTTGTTTTTGGATGTTTGAAAGTATAAAAATGATGGAAAAGGGAAACTGAAGGCTAGATGAAGGTGTTGAGGTGTTTGGAGCTTGTCAAGGAAGATTAAGAAATAACATGATGGTTGAATTTGTTCAAATGGCAAGAAAGAAGCTTATGGAGAAAAACACAGAAATTAGGGCTAATTGGCGAAATGTTGTGAATCACTTAGGAAATATATGAGAAGTGGGATGGTTCTGGCTGTTTTATGGATGTATGGTGAACTAAGTTTTCCTACAAGAGATTTTCACATTTACTTATAAAAACTGAGCGGGAAAAAACTAGTTGTACTATGAAAACAGAAATATCACTGGTTAGCCTAATTCCTGACCTAGAAATAGAAAATGTTGAACAGTAACCTATGAAAAGAAAAGAATGCAGAGATATCTATTGTAAAAGAATAGGAAATGATCTAAGAAACTAAATCTGAACCAATATCAATTTTTCCAAATCAGGTTATCACACTAGCAGTTGCATGGGAGAACAAAAACTATGTTTTTGGTGGCGGCAGAAGTGACTTGACCTCAAATCATAGTCCCAGGAAGGGAGAAAGGAGATCAAGGCCTACTGTTGGCCTTTTTGAATCTTATTTTATCACTGTAGTAACCTACTTGAGCAACTGAAACACAAAACATCTATGCAAACCATCAAATGCAACCTAATCTAATAAAGTAAAATGAATTTATGTAACAAAAATTAACTCATGAACTGAAGCAAAAACATATAAGTACATAGTAAAAGGTGCTTGGAAAATTGGGTTGGGCCCTAACCCAAGAGCATCAGCCCTCTGAAAGAGGTCAGTGCTGGCTCAAAAGCTATTTCATCTTCGTTACCAAAAATAATAATCACATTACATGAAATGTTCTCAAAAAGGAACTCGAAAATAAGCTGAACAAGTGCTGCACAAAAGTGTGAAAATTCTACTAATGACTGGCTAAAATACTAAGGCTCTAAGCCTCCTTACTTATACAAATGGATTCCTCCAACATTCCTTCTAAAATCAAGGAGCTCGGCTTCCTAGAACTAGAGATAAACAATAGTCCTTCCTTACTTGGTCGGCTGCCCCTTGGAATCTTCAATGTGGACCTTTGTGCTCCGAGTTGCTGATGAAAGATTCAAGGAAAGGGGTCATAAATGAAGGAGACAGCCCCTACAAATCCTCTTCCCTATTTTCCTCAAGTTTTGGCTGCCATTTGCTCATAAATCCCTTGACTTTGTCCAAAATTGGCTAAAAAATCTGCATAAAGCACATAGTAGACTACATGGAAAAATGATCAACCGAGTTCACTCTATTAGCATAAATATATTCAAAAACATGCAATAAAATAATGATAATGGTAGATTAAGTCAAAATAAGAGAAAAAATGAGCCCATATAATTACCCATTTCTGGGTTTCATAATCACCCCCTATTGAATGGGTTGCTCATCCTCTGAGCAACTAATCTAACTCTTCATCCCTGATGGCTCTGACAGATTCCCTGACATCCCATGCCTATGATGTGATATGTTCCTCTTTATCATGGAAACCTATCTTCCTATCCACTTCTTCCCACTATTTCTGTTCTTACTCCTCTTTTACTCCTTCTAGCAGTCCTAGCAGTAGTGGAGGACTAAATTTAAGGCCAACCCAATTGGCCTTCAAGCTTTGCATTGAGTGCTTATATAGGGGCACTCTCCTCATGGCTTCCCTCATCCTGTTTGGGGAGTGATATTCCCTGAGCCATAGGCTGTGTGGCAATGTATTCTACCTTCTCATGTAGGCATGAATGCAGTCATCTCCAAGCAATCTCTCCATGTCCTCGAAGTGAGAAATAGCTTGGGCTTGCTTATCCACATTATCTGGGACAACTTGAGGATTAGCTATAGAGTGTTGGTGGGCATATATGAGTGCCAAGGGGTCTACTAGTTCTTCTCTAATCATCAGGGGTTCACTCAACTCTTTTGCCATCATTTTCTGGATTTCCATTGCCATTTTCTCTTCATGGCTCATCCAAGATGCCATAGCCATCAGCTGCAAATCTCCCAACACAACATTTGGATCCCATAAGTTCATGTCAGTAAGTGCCCTATTGTGCAGGTAAAATTCTACTAGCTTCACTTTATCCTCAGTTGAACTGTGATCACATAAATGCATGAATTGGCCATAATCCTGAAAAGGTATTGTGCCCCTCTGGGCTAGTGTCTTAATCTGAAATTGGAGCCACTGATCCTTGAGGTATACTGCATATGATTTAGCTATTGCCTACACTTTAATGCCTCCATAACCTAGCTGGCCATGCAAGCTAATTGGGCTTCCTTTTCCTGTAGCTGTCTTCTCAAGATCAACACCTCATTTTCTACCTAGGAATCTCTTTCCTATTATTGTATTATTCCTATCTCACTATCTGCCTGGGGTTCCTCTTCCTGTTGTTGTTTCTTTAAGATTGACAACTCATCTCCTCCTTGAGGTTCCCTTTCTTGCAGTTGCTTCCTCAACATTTCATTTTCTACTAAGCTCTTCTGATGCTTTTTGTATGCCTGACCTTGCTCAATTCTTTTCCCATCCCTCAACTTGTTTTCCATGTGCCCAACGTCTTCCACCCCTTTTGATTTTGCAATTTGCATCCAAGTATGCGTCCTGACTCTTTCCTTTTCCAGCTCGAAGAAAAGAGGGACTGCAAACTTTTGTGGGATAATCTTTCCACCTTCCAGAGGGTTATAGTAAGAGCCTATGTTAGGCTGAGGTCCAGGCTTTTGTATCTCTTTTTCCTTGTCTTCCTCCTTGGTCTGTTCTTTTGCCTTCTTTTCAAGTTTTTCAATCTCTTGGAGCTTTGCCAACGTCTCTTGTAGAGAGGTCTATGCCTCCTATAGGATTGTTTTAGAGTCCATTAGTTTGATCCTTTCTTTCCAAGTAGAGATCTTAGTACTTCCTCTCTCGTAAGTGATGGGGCTTTCGGAGGAAGATTCCTCCTTTGTTGCAGTAGCGACATCCTCAATGATGATGGGCTCCTTTGAAGGTGGCTGAGGCTTCCCCATCTTGAGTCTGGTGCTCTTTCGAGGCTTGAAATACATAGATGGTTGGCTTTTCCTTTTCACCATGGGCTTGGTTGGAGTACTAAGTGCAACAAGAAAAGTTGTTGCTTGTCTTGCTAGTGTCTCAGGAGACACTTCTTCTTGTTGTGCTTCTTCTTTTTCATCTGTTGTTTTTCCTGTTCTGTTGTCTTTGATTTTGTTTCTGCTATCTCTAGTGTTGTTTTCTCCTCTGCTTGCTGATCTTTTGCATTTCCTATGGCAACCTTTTTCTGAACTGTCTTAGGCTTCTTATTTTCAGTTATTTTCCTCTTCTTTGTCCCTACCGTAGCCTTACTCTTTTCTGCTTTTGATTCTTTCTTCTTCTTTGCTTTAGATTCATCTTTGGTGGTGTCAAGTTTCTCTTCCCCTCTTTGTTTTTCTTCTTTTTCTTCTTCCAATTGAATGTTCTATTCTTCTTCAGGAATTTCCTTCTCAACTTCCTCTTTTTGTTCCTCCTCTTCACTGCGAGATGGACTGAGCTCATCAATGAGAGTTTTTATATCATCCTCTTTAGTCATGTTCTTGAAAATCTCCCAAGCTATGGGGATTGTGTAAGTGTGGAGGGCATCCTCCACCAGCAATTTAATGAGCCTATGATGAGCCACTTGGTCTGGAACCCATGCATTCAATTTGGTGCTACACTCTATTAAGGATTGGAGGAGAAATTATGGAAGACTGGGTTTTCTAGATGCAGGAAGGTCCATGCCATATCTTAGTTCATATAATAGTCTGAAATGATACCCATAAACGATGTTGCATCTTCCTTCATAGAAGATATACTTCATGATCTGATAACTGATCTCACCCCATGGATAAGGTATACTTGTCTTCCTGATCCCATTCTTATCCTCCACAAGATGTTCATCAGGCTGGAAAAAGGTCTTCTTAGCAACTTCTCCTAGTGGTTTTTCTTCTTTGCTCCAAGGGAGCCCAAGTGGGAGAGTTGTAATCCTGCTGATGAATTTCGGTGTAAGTTCTATGGTTAGACACCTGAAACTGATGGTGGAATGGATTTTTGAATGAGGTCTTAAAGACAATAAAAATTCCTTTGTGACTTCCTCATCATACCCATGAAATTTTTCAAAGAAATGCATCCAATTTTCCCTAGTAAAGAGGGCTACCACTTCTAGATGTTCATGTAGCTTAGTTGAATTTAGAGGCTCCTTCCTCATAAAACCCCCTTTCATGATGTTCAAAGACTGCTGGAATGTTTTAGGTGAGGAGGAATGTAGCAAATTTCAAACTCGAAAATAGAGGAACAACTGAGGGCTTTTTCTAGAACTAGAGAGAGAGTTTTTAGTGTTCTTCCTTTTTAACAAAAACAAATTTCAACTTTCCTTCCCTTCAAACTTTATTCTCAAACTTGATTTACTTCTCGAGCTGGTTGAGGGAAACAATATCTTGAAGAAAAAATAGAGAGTATACAAGACAATTTTTTTCATTTAACAAAATAAGCAGACTACTCAATGCAAATTCATTTTTTTTATAGGCTTAATTTTCTATGGTTGCATCATTTCTTTACACAAGAGAATACCACGGAGGTGAAAAAGATAGTTTTTTAGTGTAGAGAGCAAATGGAGAAACTATATATTTTTTAAAACATAGGCAAACTCTGTTCTCACTTTTCCTTTCTTTTCAACTCGATACTTCACTTCAAATCCCACCACCTTTTGTAGATATATGAAATGCAGAGTGGGTTTTACTGAGCCTACCTTTTCGAGCTTGAATTTGGCATAAAATCCTGAATTTTTCTCTACGAAGCTGTTCACTAGCCCTCATATAGAAAGGCTCTTGTAAGACTGTGTTTTTTCTCCTGTAGAGTGTGATAATGCTCATGTAGAGCCCGATACGTAGAAGGGTTCTGAAACTGGTAGAGAGCGATTGTTTCATAATTCTGAAGGTGGTAGGTAGGTTGCTACACTCGAGAGCTTGTTGACACAAATGCATACAAAGGTGGTGGAGGC
Organism: Pinus taeda; assembly: GCA_000404065.3. Classification (NCBI taxonomy): domain Eukaryota; kingdom Viridiplantae; phylum Streptophyta; class Pinopsida; order Pinales; family Pinaceae; genus Pinus; species Pinus taeda. The sequence continues at coordinate 24,249 of APFE030120496.1, read as the reverse complement.
AGTCAACTACAACGTACATAAGCTTACGGGCGTGTTTTGCGTTGACGAGGTGAGGTGGCAAGAAGAGTACATTATCCCTATCTGGACCATTGGCCCCTACTTCAATGCAATTATGAATCTTCATGTCGCCTGCCCGTAATTGCCTTCATCATTCCCAGTATATGCTGCCACCACTACCTGTTTTGAGTTTTCTTCCCAAGTTGACTGCACACACGTGTCGATGGCACCCATTGAGCACTGTTTTAACTAGACGAGGGTGGCCAGTTAGCAAGCCATCGATCTCGTTTAATCACGACCATCTCATTTTTCCATGCAGTTTCTAAAGTATACTCATGCAACAGAGGAACAGGTTTAGTCACTTACCTGTTAGTCGCTATTGTGTTGTTGCATGCTCAGACATTTGCATTCTATTCATGGATTGCTGCTGCTGTTGCCCATGGCTTTTGAATTGGTGGCTTGGCTACCTTATACTAATGATCTTTAATCAGGTCCATCTCCTTATGCATTTTATACACCTGCGGCTGCACCAACCCTGCCCCTGGCACTCGATTTTTAAGGGGATCGGCTATTACAAGAATCTGACAAGATTTCCTATAACTGCTTCTCCCTCTAAAACTTCTGGCTGAGGCTTAAGCAAGGACTGGATAGATAGTTGAGAAAGGTTCTAAAGGAAAAGGAAAAGCATCTGGTATGCACCTGGTAGGAAATGAGTTAAGGATGTTGCGGTTTATTCTTCATTTTCTTTCTAAAAAACAAAAGAAACATGATTTCTATGTTTTCTATGCAGGGAAGAAAGAAGCAAGTGGAAATGCAGTGGTGTAGGTGTGGAATGGTGAGTTAGGAGGATGAATGGTGGCAGGGGGTTCCATAGGTCTTCTGGACAAGTTTCTAGCCCTCTAATCCTTTTCTGAGCTTGATTTCGATCTCTCTATGATTTCTATAGAGCCTCTTGTATAATGCATAGAGCCTCCTATAGGATGCATAATTTCCAGAACAAGTGAGACCAGGAGCTACGAAAAGACAATGGTGATGGAGAAATGATCTATTAGAGGTGTGTTCAGCTTGGCCATGTCCCTTTTTCTTCTGTGGCCCTCTTGTAATCTGCAATGCATTCAAAAAAGTTAATTTTATGTTCCTATTTTTTTCTTTTTTCTCTATTTTTTCTTTTGTCTTTTTTTTTTTGAGATAGTTGGGGCACCTCTAGGAGGTTTTCATCCTCACTGCCTACCCTGGGTGCCTGCAAGGGAGGTTTTCACCCAGGGAAATTGTTCTTGATTTGATTAAAGACCTTCTAGAAACAAACTTCACTGTCATCCCCAGAAAACAAAATATGCAGGCCCACAGTCTTGCTACTTTTGCTAGTACATGTAAATTGCCATTTCAACCCAACCACCAGTACACTGTAGAAGTCAGGCATAGGCCTGTCATACCAGATAACTTAAAGTATTGGAAAATGTTTTCCCATAATTCCTAGATTTACAAATTCATGAATAATGAGGGTGAATTTCAGAACTGTAAAATAGACACAGACTGTATAGATATAGATAATAATATAGAAAGTAACATATATGTAAATGTTTTTAATGTAGCTAAACCTACTAAATTCTCTAACGTAGAAATAGATAGTTTAGAAAATGTAGAGATAGATGAAATAATGGATGATGATCCAGAGCTTCTTAATTTGAAAAACTATTTTTTTCCCAAGGGATTAGTCCCTTTAAAGGATTTATTTGACTCTAATGATGTAGCTAGGAAGCCCAAAATGGAACCCCTAAGAGCAGACACAGAAGAGAGTAATATAGGAACTAAGGATAATCCAAAGCTTATTAAGGTATCCAGAGCCTTACCTCCACAGGAGAATGTAAAATATATTAATCTGTTTAAATAGTACCAAGATGTTTTTGCGTGGAGTTATGAAGACTTGAAGTCTTATGACACCAACATAATTCAACACAAAATACCCCTAAAAGAAGATCATAAACCTTTCAAACAGAAACTTAGGAGGATAAACCTAGTTCTTATGCCATCCATAGAAAAAGAGGTTAAAAGAATGTTTGATGATCAAATAATAGCCCCCATTAGATACTCGAATTGGATTTCAAACTTAGTTACCACCAGGAAAAAGACTGGAGAAATTAGACTTTGTGTAGATTTTAGAAATTTAAACAAGGTCCCTTTAAAAGATAACTATCCATTGCAAAAAATGGACCATATCCTTTAGAGGGTAGTAGGCTCTTCCAAAATCTCACTACTTGATGGATTCTTTGGCTATAACTAGATCTTGGTTCAACCAGAGGATCAAGCCAAAACTGCATTTACTACTCCTTGGGGTACCTTCATGTATTTGAAGATGCCCTTTGGACTAATGAACGCAGGTGCCACATTTCAGAGAGCTATGGATATAGCCTTTTCAAATGAGATCCATGATTTCCTAGTAGTATACCAAGATGACATTACTGTTTTCTCCAAATCCGACAGTGAACACCTAGATCACTTAAGGAAAGTATTTATCAAATGCAGGAAATTTGGGATTTCTCTAAATCCCAAAAAGACACTTTTTGGTCTAGAGGAGGGGGAGCTGTTAGGAAACATCATATCTAAATATGAAATTAGGATAGACCTTACTAGGATAGAATCCATTTTGACCATTTCCCATCCCAAAAATATTAAAGAGCTATAGTCATTTCTGGGTAAGATTAATTTTCTTAGAGGATTCATATCAAATCTAGCAGAATTAATCAGGGAGTTAAATAACATGCTAAGAAAGGACTCAACACTTAAATGGATAGTGGAGGCCAAACAATCCTTTGAAGCTATCAAGGAAGCCTTAACCAAAACTCTAGTCCTAATAAGTCCTGACTTTAACAAAGATTTTATTATTTTTTCTTTTGCTTCAAAACACACCAGTGTAGCAATCTTGCTGCAAAAGAACAACCAAGGATATGAAAAATCAATAGCATTTTTTAGTAAATCCTTAAGAGTTGCTGCACTTAAATATAATGTCATGGAAAAACAGGCATTATCTTTAGTTAAGGCAATCAAATACTTCAGAGTGTACATTATGTATTGTCACATTATTGCTTATGTTCCAAGCTCTGTAGTTAAGGACATTTTGACTCAAAATCTCCCTGGAGGGAAATGAGGCAAATGGATTGCCACAATATTGGAATATGACATTGAGATAAAGCCCACTAAGCTCATCAAAGGCCAAGGTTTAGCCAAACCCATGGCTGAATTGAATTGTTAGGTCTTAGATATCAACTTCATTACTGCCCTTGATGATCAGGAGGAGATGGTGACTCCACACATCAATGAACCTTTTACTAATTCACCCTGGTATGTAGATATTAAATTTATATTACTAAACTTACAGGCTCCTCCTGGATTAACAAGAAATAAAGCTAGATTCTTAAAAACGAAGTCATCAAGATATTGTATTATAGAGAATGCATTGTTTTGGAAGGACAATAGTGTTATTTTTTAACCTGTTTATTGAAAGATGAAGATGATAAGATTCTACATGAGTTTCATGCAAGGGATTGTGCAGGACACTTGTACTGGAAGAGTACAGCTGATAAAATTCTGAGGGTTGGTTTCTACTAGCCCACTTTGTTTGTAGATGTTAAAAAACATGTGGCCTCTTGTCATAAATGCCAAATTTTTGACAAAAATAGAAAACTTTAACCCTTTCCACTTAAACCAAATTCCACTAAGTCATTTCAACAATGGGAGTTAGACTTCATTGGAGAGACACACCCAGCCTCATGAGCTCAACACAAATGGATTCTGACAGCTACTCACTATTTCATGAAATGTATAGAAGTCATCCCTTCTAGACAAGCCACAAACACTGTCATAATCTCATTTTTAGAAAAATAATATCCTATCAAGGTTTGGTTGCCCCCAGAAGCTCATTACTGATAATGTAGCTACCTTCAAATTTAAAAAGATGGTATAATTTTGTAATAGATACCACATCACTCTTGGTCACTCCACAACCTATTACTTGGAACAAGAAACTAGTCAATGCCTTATGGATAGATAGACTGACTACTAAGAAGTCCATTGGAACATAACCTTATCGACTGGTATATGGGATGGATGTTGTTTTTCCATCATCTTTTGGAGTACCACTCATGAATATCATCCAGGAATTACTGGTGGAACCAAATGATATTCAGAGAAGAATAAATCAGACCATACACCTGCAGCAGACCAGAGAGGAAGTATATGTAAAATCACAGGTGATCCAGGACAAATTAAAGAAGGTTTTTGATAAAAAGACTAAGGCAAATGACTTTTACATAGGACATAAAGTCCTTCAATGGGATTCAAGGAAAGAAGAGAAAGGAAAGCATGAAAAATTTGTTTTTTTATGGCAAGTGCCTTTTGTCACCTATGGTTACAGGGGAAGCAATGTCTTCTTCTTGAGAGAAGTATATGGGGTCAGATCTACCAGGAGGACCTGTCAATGGTAGGATTCTAAAGCATTATTATTCCATTGATTAACATAAATTCAGTTTAATTTGCATCATTGTACATAACATTGCAGAGTGTATATTGTATTGGATAGTAATCCTTTGAGGTTGAAGCCTAGAGAGAAGGCCATGAGCATTGAAGGATTCACTATCATAACTATCAATAAAGTAGAATCATAGAAGGATAGTTTACAAGGTAGCATCAGTCACAATTCAAGGGCTATTGGTCTTTAGAGTTCTTGACATTTCACCAAGAAATGCCATCCCCATGTGGAGCCACCGTTAGTCCTATAGTGATAGGATTCATAATTTTGAATTGGCTATGGTTAAGTCTTGTAATATTGTACATACCTTTCCTTTCTGCAAACATTTCCCATATTAAAATTAAAAAATGTAAATAGGGTATGTCCTAAAAGAAATATCAAAGGACAAGAAAAATAAAAAAAGGTCAAAAAATGAAAAGATATGAACCCCAAACAAAAACAGATCATGAAAGTGTGCAAGTCCAAGTGCGACTACTTTTTACTTTATTGTCTTAAATAATGGTTGTGTGCAACATGTCATATATGCCACAACCCATCATAGTCAAACTATTTAATCTTGACTACTTCATGCATTGAATTTCATGTTTATAGCCAAAGAATAAAGGTTTTTCCAAACAACTTAATCTTGGAAAATCAGTAGATAGGTAGAGAAATGAAAGGAGCTCATCAGTTTAATCTAAGCCCTTGGTAGATATAAGGTTAGAAGTAGATATTTTTTTTATAAAAATAGAAAGGAAAGACAAGGGTTTGCTAGCTTAAAGGGCACCCAACAAAGTGAAGAAAAAATGTTATTGTAGGTAAAAGGGTAGGTAAAAGAAAGGTTGCAGAAATACAAGTCATTTGAAGCAGAAGCACTACTATCATGCTTAACTATGTGTTTTAGTGTACAGGAGTAGTTATCAAAGTGAGAAGCATGTTCATAAGCTGATTTTCCTAACTTCCCCTTCATTTCATTTCACCCCCCACTATATACTTACTAATTTCCCTTTTTTCCCTTCATGGCTTATCAAAACCCCTTATCCCTTCATTTTCACTCCTACCCCTTGGTTTCACACATTCCTTGGTCACTTACTTTCAAAATTCATTCCCCTAAGTGTGAAACACTTTTCCACCCTTTGAGAAATCATTTTCCCCCTTTGATAAAGTACCCAAAAAACCCCAAAAAACCTATAAAACCCTTTATCCTAACATTAAAACCCTTCCACTCACTAACTCTGTCACCTTTTCATAAACCAGTAGTTAATCATGGGTTAGTTACACTTAACCATAATTAATCCCATGGGTACCACTGACCTCCACCCATCACCCAACTGTGCAACTTTTCCACGTGATGGTCATTGGATCATCCACTCCCAGATCTAATTGCCCTCACCCATATCATGTCTACTCAATGCCTGACCTTTACCAGCCTAAGAACACACGATATGGACAGTTTTGGTTAGGCCCATTTTGCTACGTGTCGGCCTCTGGCATAGATCACGTTCCCTCAAGGAAATATTGCTTGCTTGCCAAAAGCGGTGCAATGGCCTCCGAAACTACCACCCCGCTGAATGCGAAAACCATCAATTTTTCATAATATTTACTTGCCAATTTCAACCGTTCATGGTTAAAACCCCTCCAACCCCATGTTTGGCCTTTTTCACCCGTTTGCACTATTGAAGCCTCCGAAGCACACCAGCACCCTCAGAGCTCCTATGACCAGCTACCAACTCCTAGAACCTTCCAAGTCGTCATCACTGCACACCTCGAAGCCGCAGAAGCCTCAGCAGACCTCAAGTTTAAACCAGTTTGCAACCCTGACCATAAAATTCTAGGTATTTAAGAAGAAAACCAAGAATTTCCCTCTCATTTAAATAGTACACTAAATTCATGAAATAATTGAATGAATTTACTTAATTTCCCTTTAAATTGAGAGTTTTCCATTCCTAAAATACCAAAACCCCTACTTGCAAATTGTTGATACACTAACCTGGTTACTGAAATGTTAAAACCTCACGCCATAGCCATATAACCCAAATTTCCACAGTTTATTACAGAAATGGCTGCCCAGACTTCTCTAGATGTCAGACCAGTGACAACCCCTAATTTAGACATTGACCACCTGGCCCTAGTAGACAGAGACTTCCAAACCAAAGATACAACCACCCCATTCCACCTTATTAGAATCCACTATTGGGCCAAAGATAGGTTCCTTAACCATGCTGATGATATAAACCTTTGGGAATCCAATTTGCCCAAGCACACATTCCCAGAAGTCCATCAATTCCCATACATAGTACATTTTTTTCATTCCTATTATGTTCCATGCCATAGGGCTATTAAGGCACCAAACCATCAGATATTATTCACCATTACTGCTGAATCCGTCAACCAGAAGTTGCAAATCCAGCTTAGTCCTAATTCGACTCCTTTGTCAATTAGACATCTGTTGGACCTATACATCACATTGGACCTAGTTAAAATCAAACACCCTATGTTGCCACTATTTTCTCAGGGACTAACAGGATAATAATCACCATGATTTCATGCATCCTAGGATGTACATCAGATGAGTTTTTGCATGAAGTCATCATGGCCTTCTTGTCCATTTTCACTCTAGGAAAGCCTCTTGCCATTTTGTATGATTATGCCCATTTCATTGCAAACAGAATGCATGAACAAATCGCTAGAATTCCCACTGAAAGAGTTTTCAAATACTCTTCAGTGTTGTTTCATATGTTCCTCTATTACCAGACAAATAAATTCCCTTTAAAGATCAAGAGATTAAACACCAAGGGAAAGGAAATATCAGTCATCTTCTAGACACCCTTGGTCCAAAAGTTTTCCACCTCATATAAAGACTTCATAGACTCTTTTGTATACCCAGTCATGAACATGTTGACTTCTCAGATTCAGCCTAGAATCAGCCCAGAAATTAAAAGAGTACTGCAACTAGCCAAGAATAGCAAGGTGGGAGACTAGTACCTCTATTAGAATAACACTAAAATCAAGATCTATGGCTGTGAGCTAGCCCCCTACAAATTTCCTAAATACCTCCTCGTGAGAATATTTTCCCTTGAATACTTCAGGAAAATCATAAGTGCAGATGAGGTCAACTTCCTAGCTACTAGGAAGAAGACATACTTTAAGATGAAAAACCAAATGGGACCATTCATCTACAACACCAGAGAGGCTGGACTTGAGGTTGATAAGATGCTCCAGGGAATGAAATTCAAGAATAGTTTCATTTGGAATTATGACCCTCATGGGGTTATAAGAAAGCTCAGACAAAAGGTCAAGCTAGCACCTTACATCCACTACCCAAGACCTGACAATGACCAATATGCTAACCAATCACAATGGGTAGAGAATACATTGATTGGCATGGATAGCATAGTTATGGATGTGGAGAATGCCATGAATGAATTAGAGAAACAATTTGACCAGAGCTCTTTCCTGCAGGTTCCATAGTTGGGAGAGCCAATGAATATCCCTCCTGTCATTCAGACCCCTCTCAATGAGGAGAAGAATCATAAAAGAAACAGGGCGGAAGCATCAAGTTCTGCCATGGAGACCACTGATGAGCAGTTCAAGCCAAACAAAAGGCCCAAATTGAATCCTATGTCTAAACATGAGGAAAACATTGCATCAGAAGAAATGATTGACATTGAGGAAATGGGGTAGAGAAGTAAACAGACAACATAGATAGTTGCATCAACAAAAACACAATAGCCATCTACTTCCGACACATAGATCATAAAAAGACAGAAGAGTGTGGAGGTGTCTTCCTCTTTTAGGCCAGTTGACAAGGAAACAGATATCAAAGAAAGATTTAAGGAAATAAAAATGAGGAATGAAAAGTTGAAGGCAGACACATATGCCAAGTACCTGAAGATGACACCACCAAACCAGAACAGATTGATGTCATCCTTTGACATCAAAGAAGGAAAAATGCAGGTGCCATTCTTATAGCCTACTGTACAATAGACCAAAACCTTAACAGACTACAAGAATACCAATTTTGAGGTCTTGGCCAGGGATGTTCATGCCATTGATCAGATCAAATTTCACAAGTAGGTTGGAGAAATAATCTACTCCACCCTCACAGCAAAGGCCATGGTAGCATTCAAACTTAAAGATTCATTAGATAATGTGACAGCCCAGTACAAACTAGAAAAGACCTCCTGTAGTGCCAAAGACACCAGAATAAAGTCCATGGAGGACCTGGTTATTGAACTGGGCCATGACCCTAAGGAAATTAAGGCTACTGAATAGTTAATCAAGAAGAAGAATGGATATTGAAGCCCTTAAGAAATAGATCAAGTTGCCTCAGTTACAACACCCAAAAACAAAGGAATTCCTGGAAAACCAGACATATCAGGAAGAGATGATGGACTTCGTGCTGCAACTTAATGACCAACTGAAGGAGATGGAAAAGGAACTAGATAGCTTGATCCATCTCAAACGAGCTAGTATTGATAGTCCTCCTCCAATTGTTATTCCAATAGTTACCACAACTATACCTTCCACTCTAGCAGCAACATTAGCTCCCACTGGTCCAATGGCCACTGTGTTGCCAGCGTCAACTTCGACTACATCAACAACAACATCAACAACAACAGGTACCACATGTGATCAAGAAAATAGGCTGGTCAAAGCAATGGAAGAAATGTCGACTTAGACCAATGTGATGAACAAACTAAAGGAAAAGGTCAGCATCCTTAAGACAGATTGCAAAGTTTCTTAGATTATGCATAAAGAAGAGCAGCAAAATTCTGCAAGGATGAATGAAAGGATAAAAGGCCTGGAAAAGGAACTGACCTTGACTAAACCAATAGGAAAGGCTAAAGAGCAACTGTGGGCCAATATCATTGACTCTGCCAATGATATTTGGCCATCCATCTAGGTAATATTTGAGTAGATAGATTTAATAAAGCAGGCTACAGAAGCCATTAAAAGGGTTAAACAGAACTTGAAGATATGCCAGAGGAAGCAGTAAGAATCATCCACTTCCTTAACTCCAAGAATAAATATGAACTGCAAGAGCTTGAGATACCTAACTAGATAGGTACAATTTTGGAAGTCAGAAGAGTCCTCACCAAGTGGAATTTGATGTTTAATTTAGAAGATAAGTGTGAGAACATGTAGCTAGTCATTGACAGGCTCATGGCTAAATTCAAGTTGTTGAAGGAAAAGGGATTACCTAATCCCTTAGTTATAAATGAAAAGTTAATGACATAGGTAGATTACAACAAGAATATCATGGAAGTGGCCAAAGAACAGGTGATCACTTCATCTATGAAGGGCATTCCAATAAGAAAATTCTTGTACCAAACTTTTGAAAACTTGTTTTACCTCTAGCATCAGCTAAAACACCTATTTATTAATAAGCCCACTTTTGCCAAATATACAGAGGCAGATGAGATATATAGAAAAATGATCAATATCCAGTTACCAAATTAAGAAAGATGGGAAAAATTGAATGATTTAGTGTAGTAAAAACATATTAAATTATAAATGTATAATAAAAAGTCAAACAACAAAGTAAAAGGATATTCACAGGTCAGCAAGATTAAAGTGTATCAGATGAAAGAGTATTAGGTGAAAGGTTAAAGTAAAACAAAGCATCCATTGTGAAATCCAAAACAAGATAGTAGCATAAAGGGAAAAAAATCAAAGTCTACAGTGAGTAGAACCAAAATAAAAGGGACAACATGAACCAATTCAACAGATGTCTCTATCTTGTTGCAAGAAGATATTTCTTTTTTCCTAGATTAGTTCTTAACGTAGTTTCAAATATTCTGTAATTCCTTTTGTATAAATACTTTAAAATTTGAAGTATTGGGGTGGATTATTTTACATTTGTAGAGTTATTTTGATCTAAAAACCTAAGGGTGATTGTACTATTCTCAAGTCAACAGATTTGAGTAAGTAATAAAATCATTTCGCTATAGGATTCATGAGATGAGCCATTTGCAGTGAAGTACTTTCTTTGTGTGATTTTTTTACCTTTCTTATGTGTTTCATAATCTTAAATGTGTTCTAAATCTGAATGAATTAACTAGAAATATCACTCAGAATTTGTTTAATTACACTCAGTTTTGCAGTTAATCATTTACATGTTTTCCTATGATACCTGAATTTGAGAACCCTTAAGTGCTCTCCCATCCCGGTTGACTTCTTTCATTCCTTCCAAATTATGGCCTAGGGAACCCTTAATTGCTCCTTGGATCTGATTTGCAGCCATTCACCATTTAGCCTTTGAGATCTACAAAAACTCACCTATCTTGCCCGGTAAACACTGTCTTTTAGAACCTTGATCCAGTGTTGTTTTTCTGACTTTTGACTGCATAGCCCAATGGAAAAATCAAACCTCTTTCCATCTAAGTAAGTGATCCCACCACCCAAATTCAAAACAAAACCCAAGTGCAACCATAACTAGCTAAAAATTTCTTAACTAAAACAAAGTTAAATTATAAAGAGAGAGCCCTCTCTGAGAATCAGGAAGGCTAGGTCCTGATCTCCAAAAGTGGTTTGTGGTTACCTCTATTATTTCCTTCTTTAAAACTTTCAATGGTAATTTTGGAGTGCTAACAGATCATATGATCAGCCACATGTCCTCTTTATGGCAATAAGATAATTTCAATATAAATCACATAAGAGACATATATGAGCCTCTCCAAATCATCAACCATGGAATCAGATATCAACAGTAGTAATTACCAACACAAGACAATGTATAGTAGCCCAAAAATAGCATGTATCAGCAGTATCAAGAACTGACAGCGTATGGCACACCAAACAGCCCAATATATCATCTCTCTATAACTAAACATAGCAACAAAAATAATCATCATATGTAGCATGAATCTCTACATTGTAAACTGAACTAGTAGTAGTAACACACATGTAATGATGTAGTGAAAACAAAAATATCACATCAGAAACCATACTTAGAAACGTCATCTACCATCACGAAAAATCACAACACCATTATATGTAGTAGCAACAACAAGATGAAAAACATCCATCATGAACAACTTCTAGATTCTCTCCATATAAGCTGCAAATATCTAATACATGAATGATATGAGTAGCTATAATTGTACACAATCATCCTACTAATCTCCATGGTACCATAACATACATAATATAGTCAAATCAAAATGCATAATACTAGCCATCTGCATGTCAACTAATGTAGGTAACATATAAACCATGCACAGCCAAAATGCAATAACTTGCAACAACCTCATGTAAAATAAGTACAGAGCATGGAATACATAACCAACTCCTCCAAGGAAACATGATGCCATCAAAATCACTAAAATATTGGAAGCATATGAAGTGCTCCCCCTTAACATGTTCCATTTCCACTCATCACAACAACTTTTGCGAATATATCAAATGTTAGTAGAAAGAATCCACCATCAAAAGATAAGCATCATCTAAACCCTAGTAGCATACATCAAAACAACTTATCAACACGATGATATATCCACATATAGTTCACTAGATATGGCAACAACAATAATGATTCTACGGGCAAAACAAGATGCACAATAGCTCCCTGGGAGGCCATTCAAGCCTCAATTTCTTCTTACTTTTCCTTGTTCCTCCTTGTTCCTCCAAACTTTTAGTGGCTACTCTCTTGCATGCGAATGTCAAATTGTCTTCTTGTTTGGCCTACCTTTCATATTCCTTATTCTTTGATTTAGTGGCCTTAAGTGCCTTGGAGCCTTTCAATCCTTGGTCATATGACCAAGATTATCACATATGCAGCATTTGATATGACCAATAAATGGAGGAAATGATTTGAATCTCTTGATCTTCCTTTCATGCCTCATTGCATGTAAGCTACATTCAATAGCCTTATGGCCAAAATCATTGCATGAATAGAAATAACCATACAAATGACCATTATACCCGATTTTGGCTAAACTCCTAGAAGTGGGTTGTCATGCTTTCTTGTTTGCTTGATAGGACCTTCTATACCACTACTTATCTTGTTGGATGTATCTATAATTTTCTGCAATATGTCCTAGTTTTTGGGAATTGTAGCATTTCACATCGCCCAAAGATGAGAATGATCTTCTAGGTGCTTTTCTAGGAATCACCTTTGGTTTTTCTTCCTTTCGTTCTTTCTTTGACTGCTAGTTTTTTTTATGGATCTCATTCTTGCTACTTTTTATATTTCTATCATTGGTTATAATTGTAGCTACAATTAAACTGATTTCTCCATTGTGCATGCTGAAATTTGGCTTGATAGATGAGGAAGTGGTTTTATCCTCTAAATCACTCCTTTGTGAAACCACCTCTACTTCCAATCTCTCACATTCCTTTTCCTTATCTCTATACTTATTTCTCATTTCTTCCTCAATATTCTTTGCCTCCTCAAGCTGAATGTTCAATCCATTGATTCTTTCTCTTAGCCCATTTTCGTTCTCATCAGAAATATGCAAAAATCTTTTCTAATATTTACATGCAGTGGTTAGTTTTTCTACTTCAATTGACAATTCCTTGATTACAATCATTACTATTTCATATTCAGCCTTAATGAGATAAATATTCTTCTCATCATCACCATCAAAGTTAATAGAATCATTATAACTATAATTAAAAAAATCTTTCAACATATTACCTCACAATACAATTGTTTTGGCTGAGATTTCTGAATTTGTTGCTTCATTTGCAATATACTTAATCTTTTCCTTCTTAAAACCCTTTGTATTTAGAGACACCCTCATCTTGCTTCTAGACATGATCCACAATCTACTCTCAAAATGGTCAAGCTTCACTAAAGAGCACCAACTCTGATACCAGTTGTTGGAAACTAGATTACTACTGAGAGGGGAGAGGGAGAGGTGAATCAGTAGCGAAGGAACTTATACCAAATTTAAATATTTTTTCTAGATTATCAATTTGCAACACACAACCACAAGATTATCTTATTAAAGCATGAAGTAGTAACTCATAACATAATAAACATGAGAAACATCAACACAAGCATGCACACATAAGAACACAAGTATTTCTAGTGGAAACCATTTCAGGAGAAAATGACCCTTTCGTTGTTTTCCTTCTTAATTATTCTATGAATATTTGGAACACATTTAGATGGATTAGATTACACCCATAAGACGGATGATTTTCATTTCATTACAATATGTTGGCACCTATTAGATAGGAAATTTGTTTCTCTCACAAATCTATGGAAATCTATCCTTTGGAAGCACTTAGGACCAACGAACCTTGCCCAACACCCATTGGACTATCCAGCACCAATTCAATGGAGAAATATGTTCCTCCTACTGAATATGTTGAACCATTATCTACTTTTAATCCTCTGTGTCTTCACTTCCTCCATGCACACCAACTTTCACAAATATTTCATATTGGGCTTTCAATCTTCTTAACATGAGCAACCCAACAACACCATCATTCTAGAACGTAAAATATGAATAAAAAATATGACCGAAAGGGGGAAAATATCACATCAAATTTTTTCATACTAATACAACATAGGTTATCAATCCTTCTCTACTCTGTTTACTTCCATCTACAACACGGAAACACTGCAAAACTATGTGAGCATCTATTGCAATATCTAATCACTCTTAATTCCCTCACAGTGGCATACTTTGAAACTATCAAGGAGACCAACCAACCAAAAATGCTATTTTTTTTACATAAGTAAAAGAAAAATTATCCTCAACAATTCTCCAAGTGAATACCACAGTCAAATACCATGGTTATTACAATACTCTATACACCTATACCATGGTAATATCCAAATGAATACCACGGAAAATACATTGGTTATGTCAATACCAAGGACACTTGTACCATGGTAATATCCAAACCAATACCACAGGAAAATACCTTGCTTATGTCAATACCAACGACACATTAACCATGATAATCTCCAAACCAATACCATGGGAAAATACCATGGTTATGTCAATACCAAGGACTCATGTACAATGGTAATATAAAAAATAATGCCATGGGAAAATACCATGGTTATGTCAATATGGAGGACTCTTGTATGATGGTAATCTAAAAAACAATACCATGGGAAAATACCATGGTTATGTCAATACCAAGATTATTTGCATCAAGGTAATATCACGTTCCAACCTACTCCACACACACATACCAATACCATGGTAATGTTAATACCAATAATACATGCACCATGGTAATACTCTACTCATGCTCAATCAAATACCAAGGTAAACCATTTAGCTACCATAGCAAATATCATAGGAAACATCCTTGGTAAAATTGTATAACTAAACAATCATATGCATAACCAATGCATAGCCAAAATCCTATAATCAATCACGCACTTGACATGACATCCATATACACAACCATAAAATCTCCTCATAAGCAACCAATCAACAAAAAATTATGGACATAAGCCAATCTACTCTAGAACCATTTGTCATTGATCATCACCAAACATGCCATAGATCATAGCTCATTAGAGACATACCAAAAACCATCTACACATAAGCCACCCATAACAAAAACATTTTCCATCCTCACATATCCATGCTAGTAGACATGCCAAAATTAACGCAACACGTCAACCAAGTACAAGCCACCTATAGAAAAACATATAAGTGCTAACAAACTCTCTTGCCATCAATGCCAACGAATAATATATCTGCGACACACATCAATGACAACATTGATGTGTCTTTCAATTTAGCCAACATTATTACTAATGTGTCAAATGATGTGGAAAAATGAAATGTATTTTCATTAGGGGATAGGGGAATCCAAAGGTGCATTAGTGTGGTGTACAAGTTTTCATATGGACTTCCAGATGTCCTTGTATTATTGATTTTTATTTTACTTATTATTATGAATTTTATTTTCTTTTCATTACAGGTTAGGAGGGTCTTAATGAATTTTATTAAGTATTCACCCAAATCTTGTATGTATTTATGGATTATTATTATTATTATTATATTATTATTATTTTATATTATTTTATTCATTTATCTCTCCTATTTGGGCATCAAGGGTGATATGAATCAACTCCAACTCATTCTTATGAAATCCTATATTCTTGGATATGTATTGGGGTGATTTTATTTTTAATTATTATTTTCTCTCTCTTATCTGGATATCTAGGTATTCACGGGGATCCAACTTCAACTCCAACTCGTCCATCTTAGAGCTTGGACCCTAGATATGTGTTTTAATGCATTTACATTTTCATTGTATTTTATATTTGTGTGTATATTCAAAATAATATCATAAGCTCCGTAGGTTTTAACCTCGTACAGAAATTACCTGCATATGAATTCTACAAACAAAAATTAAACAACGGCAAGAGCATAAAACATAAAACAGATATACACAAGAGAGTTTCCTCTGGATCCCAAAACTAGGGCTACCAGATTTATTTTTCATTATATTCCTTTTAATGTTACAATACATACATATACATGCTCAAGCATCCAAACCCCAATACATTAACCTTGGATTAGAACATAACCATATTTCCCTTAACCAGATCTATAAAATAAGATGGGCATAAAACCATCATGCCCAAAACCATGTTCAAACACCATGCACAAAACCATAGATAGGTCTGCCCAATTAATATGGGGTCCAAAAACATTTTCCTTGGGTTGCTGCCTCAGACCCCTGTTACACTGCATTTTGCCATTGTCCCTATACTCCCTGTTCCTTGATCCTTGAGGACTTCTATAGTGAACCCTACATGATTTTCGTTCATGAAGAAACTCCCACTGTGTTCCTCTTCATGAGCAGAACAATTCCCCTTTGCACCATTTCCCCAAGATCTTTTGTTTTTCCTATTTTACAAGACCGATGCTAATGGTCCTTGTCCTCCTCGCACTGGTATGTAGGGATTAACGATGTCCCTAGCACTGACCGGAGTGACTGATCTTTGTTCCAGTCGTGTTGGTCCTCTTATGGAAAGTTTTTTAAATAAAGAGTCGAAGCTTCTAGCTCTACAAGCTTCATAACAAATGTTTGGTAAATGGTTTGGATGGATGGGGTCGAGGATGTCAGTTTGGGCTACTTTCCCCTATAAGGATGGAACTACCTCAAGAGATAAAACCTTCTCCCATGAGAAGAGGATCCATCTCCCATCCATTCATGCTATATAAACCTCCATTTTTCCCAAGCACAAGCTAGTGTGAGTGTTGTAGTGCTAGTGTTGAAGTGTTAATGTTGGTGTGCTAGTACTAATTAAGTTTTGGAGTAAACAACAAGCTATTCATAGTTGTATCTCTCTAGTTGTGTGAGGGAGAAGTGCGAATTTTGTTTAGTGTGAAGCCTAAAGGGAGGAGCGTTAAAAATATCATTGTTGAGGCAATCATGGAATGCTAGCAGAAGTGTATGGGAACCTAGTTTTGTCCGAGCAGAATGATAATGTCAAGACAATTGTTGTAATCTCTTCTTGATTCAATATATATGCAACTATCGATTGATTTCCTACATGATGTGCCATCTTACATGTTCATGGCTTAATGTTTCTTGACTTGTTAAGTAGGTTGAATTACAAATTGTCTATTTTCACGGTTGTTGTTTTATGTTGTTTACTTGTTTTAGGTGTTTGAAGAAGGAAACGAGAGATAGCTGGAGTGAGAAAGCAAGGACATCATCAAACAAGATAGGCGTACTAAGAGATAGGCCCTCTTAAATGGTTATAACCTAAGGAAATCTTCCATAGAATGTATCAGTCGGGGCTAGACCCATTATCGGGCTAGAGGAATTGTTTGTGTCCGCACTCATAATTTTACTTTACCATAAATTGGCGACTGTTATGAAACCAAATCACAAAAATATAGAAAAGATAGTTTAATGCCTTAGAATTCAGCCTCTTCGAGGGGGCAACCTCCTTTACATTACACAAATGAATAATTCTTCGATGATTGAAATGACAAAACCTCCTTTCTATATATAGAGTCTAAGGAGTCACAATATAACCCAGCCGACCTAACAATAATAATATAAAGCCACAAAAATAACAATAGAGGGATTCTATGGGGCACAATAATAACAATATGGGGACAATAGGGGCACAACAATATTAATAAGGGATACAACTACAATAGTAATGGGGTAATCACTAGTATTAAAGGAACCTAACATGCCCCTCTCCTTCAAAAAGGTGTTGTCCTCAACAGTTGAGTAGTTTTGGATGCTTCTGTATAAAACTCTTATCCTCCCACATGGAATATTTAGCGGATAAGTTCTTCCACTTCATGAGATACTTCGAAATTGATCAATTTCGTAGCTGTCGAGTTCTTGTTTCTGTGACTGTTTCTAGTTCCAATATAATTTTTCTTTCCTCGTCAAGTGCTGGAAATATTGTTTGAACTGGGAGCTTGTCGCCTATAACCTTCTTTAAACATGAAACATGAAAAATTCGGTGCACTTGAGAAGCTGCAGGAAGCTCCAATTTGTATGCCATCATACCAATCTTTTGCAACACCTTGTACGGACCATAATACTTTGGCGATAATTTATTATCCTTCTTAGCTTGCTTGAGGGACATTTGTTTATATGGTTGTAGCCATAGGAATACCCAATCACCTACATCAAAACTTGTTTC
>APFE030120483.1:0-17701 GCA_000404065.3 Pinus taeda | reverse complement strand
AACTAGTGTCATATCTAGGTTAGAGTCTTTAACTGTATCTTTCAATAATAAAGATCAATTTTCCAAAAGATTTGCTATTTATACAAGCGAAAAATTAAAATCTGAAAGAGAGTTGGCGTCTTTTTCATAAATGCCTAATGTAACCATTCACAACTGGTTTTATTATGAAAAAGAAAAACTATTACTCTACAAAATAGAAGAATAATCTTCTATGCAAAATATTTCTTAAGAATTTGTCCATTGACAGGCAAAGAGTCTTTTTTACCTGCTAAATCCTGTAACACAAATGTCGATGGACCTAAGACTTCTACAATTTGAAAAGGACCAAGCCACATTCTTTGAAATTTTGTATGTTTCCCCTTTTCTTCGTGTGCCTTGTCCCATCTTAAAACTAAATGTCCCACTTGAAAATATTTTCTGGTGATTATATTTGAATCAAAAAAGGATTTTACTAGTGTCTGATGATGAGCATGCATTTTCTTAGCTTGTTCTCGTTGTTCTTCTAATTTCATTATTTCCATTTGCCTTAAGTGTAATGAGGAAGTTGGTACTTCATCAATGTATTGAACTAGAGACAAAGAAGGAATTGCTAAATGAGTCGAAAGAACTACTTCTCTTCCATAAACTAAATTAAAGGGAGAAGTGTCGATGGAAGCTTTTCTCATTATTCGGTCTGCCCATAAAGCGTATATTAAGGATTTATGCCAATTTTTATGATTTTGGTCTACTGTTCTTTTGATAATCCTGATTAGGTTTTTGTTTGTAGACTCGGCTAATCTGTTGCCCTATGGATAATAATTGGCCGAATATTTAAGTTTGAATCCTATTTTAAGTGCAAATTCAGTCATTGCATTTCTAGAAAAGTATGATGCATTATCGAACATTAAAGTGAAAGGTAATCCAAACTTGGTGATTATAGATTGATCTATGAACTCAATGATATTTTCAGCATTGGCCGTCTTGAGTGGAACTGCTTCTACCCACTTAGTAAAATAATTTGTTGCTGTAAGGATATATCTATGCTGCTTGGAAGAGTGAGGAACGATCTCACCTATTATGTCCAATCCCCACTGACTGAAAGGTTGGTCGATGTCAACTGGTTGTAGTGGAAAGGATGGCTTCTTCTGTCTCCCAGCAGTAGTTTGGCAGACTTGACATTTCCTCACATAAATGTGCGATTCTTTGAATAACGTGGGCCAGTAATATCCTGCGCGCAAGATTTTATGTGTAGTAGCATATCCGACGTAGTGTCTGCCTGCCGGCCCATCGTGGAGTTCCTACAAAACTTTATCAGCTTCATATTTCTCAAGACATCTGAGGAGAACAAAATCATTATTCATTCTAAAAAGAATATCATTTATGAGCTGATATTGTTTGGCTTTTAATCTTAGAGCTCTTTTCTTAGTGTAATCGAGGTATGAAGGAGCATATCCATTTTTAAAATAAAAAATGATATCAGCGTATAATGACTCTTCATCGTTTAGGCTTACCTCGCACACTTGTACCTCTATAGATGGGATTTCAAAAATTTGCGACACTCCAGCCAACATTTTGCAAAAGCCTTGACCTCTTACAATGTTTGCTGGTTTAATTTCTATGTTATATTCTTGTAAGGCAGTTACCCAATTGGCCCTCTTCTCACCCACATCCTTTTGTACTAAAAGATTCCTTACCACTGGAAATGGTACTATAATTTTGGTATGGGTTTTGAGTAGAAAAGGTCTGAAGTATTTCATCGCTTCGAAAATAGCGTAATCCTGTTTCTCCACATCTGAGTAATTTAATTCAGCACCCTGCAAATTTGAACTAAAAAAAGCAATTGGTGCTTCCGCCTTTTCTTGATTCGTTTGAGTGAGTATTGCAACATATGACTTATCTGAGGCAAATGTGTATAAAATAAAAGGCTCTAAAAAATTTAGAGTAGCTAAAGATGGAGCATTAATAATAACCTGTTTGATCAGGTTAAATGCTTCATGTTCATCTTATCCCCATTTAAAATTAGAGTTATTTTTTATCATGGTTTGTAAAGGAGATACAATTCGTGAAAAATCTGGAACAAATCTCTTTACAAAATTGATTTGACCAAGGAAAGATTGCATGCCTTTTTTTTTATGAGGTAGGGATATTTCAGAAATTTATTTGATTCTGTCAGAGTCGATGTGAATTCCAGATTTTGACACTATGAATCCTAGAAGTTTCCCTTCACTTAATGCGAAAAAAGATTTCTTTGGGTTAAGTGAAATTCTGTACCTTAAACATCGTTGGAAGATTTGTTTCAAGTCTTTGAGATGGTCGCCTCGTTTCTTGGAGTACACGGTTATATCATCCAAATAAATTACTACAGATTTATTGACTAAACCTTTAAATGCAATGTCCATGGCTCTCTGGAATGTGGCACCAGAATTAATCAAACCAAATGGCATCTTTCGATACGCATATGTGCCCCATTTAGTCTGAATGTGGTTTTCAATTGATCATCGAGATGTACCAAAACTTGATTGTATCCTGAAAATCCGTCCAAGAAAGACATTAATTATGAGCCTGCCACTGCCCGCAATATCTGCTCCATAGGTGGTAAGGGAAAATTGTCTTTTTGACAGGCTTTGTTAAGATTGCGAAAGTCAATACAAATCCTAATATCTTCGTTTTTCTTCCTAACAGGTACCATATTGGAAACCCATTTAGAATGTCTGACGGGAAAGATTATCTTGGCTTTCAACAACTTATTGAGTTCGGTTTTTATCTGATTTTCTAAGTTGGGATGAATTTTTCTCAATTTTTGTTGGACAGGTTTTTCATTATCGGTCATTGGAATAGTATGTTGGATGATAGAAGTGTCGTATGTTTTGAGTTCATCATAATTCCAAGCAAAAACATTTTTGTATTGTCTCAAAAGACGAATATATGCTAGTTTTTCTTCGGGGGCTAGGCCAAGGCCTAGATTTATGTTTTGGGGTTTGGCATCGGTTCCTAGGTTTACTAATTTATAATTCAAGGTTGAACTTTGGAGCTTCGAATTGGTAGACCTTTTAAACCGATCTTTCAAATCGTACAAGTCTTCTAACTTGACCACTAATTTAGGTATAACATTGTTAGTGCTATCTTGTTGTAATTGTCGATCGTGTTGATCTTCGTCGATTATTTGGTTGGAGTAGGATCCTTCATAAGTAAGGAAATTTATGATATCAGGATCGTCGTTGAATATTCTCCAATTTGTGATGTTGTCAGGAATAGAAGGTCTAAAGATTAATTCTATTGAGAATTTATCTGGACTAAAATCTTCTGAAGGAATGAATTTAGAAGCAACGTTAGCTAAAAGGTCAGCGCTTGCATTCTGGAGTCTGAGAATTGATGAAATATCGAATGCTATAAAATGCTCAGTCAGATCTTGAACTAAATATTGATAGTGTTTTAAATGACCTAATAAGCAATGTATAGTATTCTGTACCTGTCTGACTACAATTTCAGAGTCTCCGAAGACTTGGAGGTACTTTATGTCTAGCCTGATTGCTTTGTACAGCCCTTGGACTAAAGCCTCATATTCTGCTGTATTGTTGGTACAATCAAATTCGAGCCTGCATGTTAACATGATTTTATCTCATTCTGGACTAATTAGCACGCATCCTACTCCTGCTCCTTCGTTAGATTTAGAACCATCAAAAAATAATTTCCAAAACAAAGATTTATTTACAGGTTTATCTAAAAAATTGATACATTTTGAACTATTCGTTTGAGAAAAATTTTCGACTTGGGGCAAAAATAATGTTCTAAATATGGTGACATATGAGCATTAAAATTTCCGAGAAAAGAATCTACCGAGTAATTGCCAATTATGCTACTGTTATACGCTACTGGTTCATTTTCCCCCTCTAACTCCATTACTATGTACTTCTGATGTAATTCTCGTTCAACTTTTATTTGATTTGGCTTACCATTGTAAGGCAGCCACATATGTGACCAGTCAGTTGCGAAGTATCCATGAAGTTTTTCTGACCAATCCCTGCTAAGAATTAAGCCATAAAATTAAGGGATATCAGCCACTAAAATGTCAATCACTTGACATACCTTCGGGTTGGATGACAGCCTTATGGTTACTTGATTTAGTTCGTTGATGACCTCGACTTGAGACCGATCCAGCTGAACTATGCAAACAGCAGATTTCTGTGGTTGAACGTTTAATTTGGTGCATATGGACTTCGGTAAGATAATCGATGAAGCACCTGAATCCACTAAACAATTATGTACAATTTTGCTAAAAATTTCATAAGTAAGGAGAAAAGGGGGAGTATGAGATCTCGATCTACCTCCAATTAAAGCGATGTCATTTGGATCAATCTTGTTAGTCGTATTACTTGGAGGTCTTCCCATGTTCTGAGAAGCTTGAGAAATTACAGTGGCAGACAAAGGTGCAACTGGCACAACATGTAATTCTTTCATCATTATCTTTTGTTGATGCTTTAGCTTGCTCAATTCGTACGGAGTGATGTTTTTCCTAGTCTTTTTCATGTCTTCTATGATATTGTACTCCATTTCATCCGAAACGATCAGCGTTTTAGATGGAGTAGGTGAATCTGTTTGGACTGGGCTAGTTTGAGTCGCTTTAGATGTTGTTTTCTTTGTTACGACTTTATCCTTTGTTGCAGAGCTTGCGCTCTTTGGTTTTGGAGTAGTTTGGGGAGGATCAAGCTGATTTATACTTCGTGTGTTGACTGGGAATACTTCTTGATCTTCCTCTTGTGGGAGGATGAAATCCCACATTCCTTGTAATTCTACAACTTCTTCATCATTGGTTTGCCCTTCAGTGGCAATTTCCTCTTCCTCTTCCTCGGATTTAGCACTTGTTATAGCATTGGGTGGCTTTGAATCCATTGATGGGCCTCTTTTAAAAGCTCTATAGGGCCTTTTTGAAGAAGTTTCTGCTACTTGCTTTTTTATGTCAACCATTTCATTAGACATGGTCTTAAGAACTTTTTGCAATCCCTCCAAATCAAATGGATCTTTTGTTTGTTTCTTCTTGGACTCTTCTTTGAAGGTGACCTTCTTAGACTTTCGTTCTTCTATCATGGATTTCTTCTCTAAGGCTATTATACGTTTCTCTACTGCTATGGCTTCTTTCATGTTTTCGGCAAGGGTTGTTTCATTAGCCCTGTCCACGAAGATTGCTATGTTCGATGGTAATGCAGTGATATACCATTCACATCGCACTTCCTCGCTGGGCTGGGAAGCAATAGGAATTTTGTTTAGAATCTTATTGAAACATAGATTGAAATCTTTTATCGGTTCTCTAGATTCTACCCTAAGGTTGGATAGGTCCTTGATTAACGTTGTCGTAGACCTGTCGTCACCAAACTTGGTTAGAAATTGATCTTGGAAGATGTCCCAACTAGTAATAGATCCAGAGGGTAATGAGAAATACCATGATCCGGCTGTTCCTTTTAGGGTATAAGGAAACAGTCGAACAACAACATCTTCATTAGTAACCCCGTTGAGGTTGATGGATAGCATAAAGTTGTTTATGTGTTCTTCTGCTAGCATGCTTGCCTCAGGATTGAACTTGGGCAGCCATTTCTCAGGATGGGCCGGTATTTGACTCAAGGGCATAGGCATTAAGACTGTCCCAGGATTGTTCCATGGAGACTGGGCCATTGCTGAACTGCTAACAGGGGGATTTGCAGAAAATGATCCCTGTGGTTGAGAAGATGAGGTGATTATGATTGCAGATGAGTGAGGAGGAGTTGTAGGGATTCCACTAGGTGGATTGATAATGGTCTGGGGTGGAGGAGTAGATGGTTGACTTCACGGTGGAGAGGTTGAGATGGATGATGTTGATGAAAGAGTCTCGCTGTCGGACCCTTTAGGTGACTTCCTTGCTCTTTTCCTTTTGGGAAGAGGTAATTCGGTTGGCCGAACACCGAACTTTTCACTCTTTAATCTGGTCAAGGGATGAGCAGGGTTATACTGCGAAGTCACGCTACCCTGAGATTTGTCAGATATTTGAGGGGAAATGGAAAATCGCTGAATTTTGAGAATCAGAGATTTGACTTCAGGAGGTTCAATAACAGATTGTTCTGAAATGTCAGGATTTGTAGCAGCGGTTGATGCTCTGGCGACTTCTAATTCTGGATTTAAGTGTAATGGAGAAGTCGGGGGAGATGGTGAGGGCGATTTACTCTCAGAATGGTATTTTGATTTGGATTTACTTGCCATTCATAGTTCAGGCCCTCCTTCTAGCGCCAAATATGTTGAAGGCCCTGAAAATCGGGTCAACAACAAGGGGGATACCCGCCCGGTCCAGACCTTGGTTGGAAGCTCCTTATCCGTTTGGTATAACGGGTCCGACTGGGGATATGGGACCAATTTCCCAATTCAGTGTGTGTGTGAGAAAGATGGGTATTTCTGTTCTAAATGGAATACTTCTATCCTAATTCTAATCTAATGCTATGCTATTGTATTCTAATAAACAGAAAAACATCGAAATTTATGCTAACCCGAGGTGTGATATTTCTTCTATGCGATCTGCGGCTCTTTTTCTTCCTTAAGTGGATTAGGTGTGCCTTCCAAAATGGACATTGGAGTGCTACCTTTCCTCCTCATAGTTTTCTGCACATAGCCTTGTATAATGATTCGTCCTTCTTTCCTGCAGTTTACATTGAGGTGGAAGTAATGATAAAAAGACTGATGACAAGAAAACTTTAAATGCCGAAGATATGCAAAACATGCCACCTTATGTGAGCTATTTCTTTGAAAAACACAACACCATACTTCATTAACAACTAGCAATAACTCATTAATTCGCATTAAAATACATGACCAACTTTTGGCTGAAAATTTTTCTCGAATAATGAGCCAGAACCAACTGCGATGGAGAAGTCCTGCAATTTTGCTTTGCGATATCGCAGATCGCTGTATCACAAATCGCAATTTCATCGTGTTGTTTTTTATCGCAAGGTCGCAGTATCGCAATATCGCAACATCGCAACTTTGCAGTATCGCGGTATTGCAGTATCGCAATATCGCAACATCGCAACTTTGCAGTATCGCGGTATTGCAGTATCGCAGTATCGCAATATCGCAACATCACAACTTTGCAGTATCGCAGTATTGTAGTATCGCAGTATTGCAATATTGCAGTATCGCATAATCGTTATAATCCTTATGTGTGATTCATGTGATTTTTGCGATGCACGATATGCGATATCGCATATCGGCGATTTTAGAGTTTTTTAATGTGAGTGCTTCTTTAACGTATGCGATGTGATGAAGTTTCGCATTGCAATCTCGCGTTTTTCATCATTTTAACTCATTAGAAGGTACCCTATCATTCTTGGCGCGATGCGATATCTCTTAAGGAGTGAATTTTATTTTCTTCATTATGAAACTTAGGTTTTTTAGATTTTTCAAGGTATTCTCCTAAGTCCATGATGTTGTAAGTTTTATCTAAAAAGAAAATATAACACTAACTGATTTTTTAGATTTTTACTGAGGGTCCCCACTTATTTAGTATTAGAAATAACACTTCATAAGGAGGGGGGTTGTTGGTGGCCACAACAGACCTACAGAAAGAACCAGAAAACCACCAGAATCTGAAATTTTGACAAAAAAGGGTTTATACTATAAATAGAAATTTAGAGACTAAAAATAGCTATAGAAAACCCTGAAATTTTATGAATCTTCATTCACCTAAAAACGTTGTTATTACACCAGTGGAGTCACCACTTGTTGAAAACAAATGTAACTAAAGACCCAGTGGAGTCGCCATTTGTTAGTGTGAAATTTCTTGGAAGGTGTACCAAAAATACTTCACGTAAGTCATTAGGTGACAATTGACCGTAACAACAAGTTGATGGTTGCTTGCAATTCAAATCTGCAATAAAAATGGAAAACTTGCAACAGAAGTATAGACGATCCAAAATAGAAAGCAGCAATAAAAATATACAATGCAATAACCCAAATGGAAAGAATTTAATTGAATAAATTATTTATTAAAAACCCCTGGTGAAGGAGATCTACAAAATGGTCTGAAAATCCTCCTCTGCGGGATGGGTCCTTTGATGTCCTTAATGCTTCATAAAACGATCTTCTCTCTCTATATGTGAAAAACGCAAACAAAATGTGGAGAATTCAAATGGGAGCTCAAAAGAAAAAATACAATAATGATGACGATGATTATGATCATGGTGAAGAATGAATGGAAAACCCTCCTATTTATAACAAAGTATTGAGTTAATCTCGAAAATGGAGAATAATAAAATAATATTAACCAAATGAAGATCTAACCACTTGGAATAATTTATTATACTTATTGGAGAGGGAAAAGACATTTAAAATGGTTAAATATTTTTATTTAGAAATAATTAGCAAATAAAATGATTCATTAATTATTTCACATGATTTAAGAATGGTGTGAAATTGAAATAATTATTAAATAGTGATTGAACAATTATTCCAATAATAGAAATAATGAAAATTAAACAAATAGTGATTTATTTAATTATTCCTAAGGGATTTAGTCAAATGTGACAAGGAATAATTATTTAGATAATGATTTAATAATATTCCTAGAGAAAATTAAATAAATAATGATTTATCTAATTATTCTCATGGGTTTTTTATTTAAATCAATAAATAATTTAATAAAAGTGGATTACTAAATTATTTTCCACAGTGAAAGTGATTTTACTATGGTAAAATTAATCCTACATGGTGTATTTCGATCCACCTAGTTAAAAATGGCTAGGTGATCATTTTTTGGTGATAACATATTGCCTCTACATGTATGAGTGTTAGGAGAAAATTGAATGACCGAAATATGTTGTAGGTTACCTTAGTTTCCTTTCCTAGGGACCACACATGTGACTATGGGAGGGAATTCCCATGGTACCTGAGGCATACCTTGCATCACTTTTATAGTACTTTTGGAGGGTGCCCTTGCGAGGCTTGGGTACTTGCATCACCACAGTCTATTTTTTAGAGGTCAATGTAACTGCTTTTGATACCTTCGCTGGTAGGCTTGGACCTAACCACCCGGAGCGGAAATACTTGGAATTTTCTTTTTGGTTATATCTTTAGGACTTTATAGTGGAGTGCTATTTTCTCTTTGTATTTAGCTGGCTTTAGGTGGACTTGTCTTGTCACTTTTGGACCTTTGATTCTAAGTGACTGACCAACCACTCAACTAGTATTGAATGGCTTTTGATATTTCTTTTGAAACTGTGGAGTTGCCTCCTTAAGGGAAAATGTTTGATTGTGCATCTCTCTTCCTTGAAAAGTCATTTGAACAATCCCGCAAGGGAATGATCTAGTTGGGTATGGCCAATATTCTTGTGGAGACCAACCAAGGGATCCCTCCAAAAGGGAATCCTTGTACTTTCCCTTTCTTTGGAAACATTGGTACCCCCTTGATTTCCACTTTGAATATTCTTGGATTGATTGTTGGACTAAAATTTTCGCTGTGGTCCACTCTGAATATTCCAAATGTTCTTAAAGCTTCTCAAATGAATTCTTTATTTCAAGGGCATCAAATGGGTGTTAATTTTTCATCTTCTTCACAAGAGAAATCTAGGCTTCCTCTTTCTCCTCCATCTTGTAATAATAAATATAAAAATAAGAGAAAGAGGAGGAATAAGAAGAAGAATAGTTCTCTCCATGAATCATCACCAACCTCTGCAATTCATGTTGGATATGATCCTTTAGCCGCTACAAGTCATGCTGGGGGCATAAGTCTAATCACCGGAAGTCATACTAGCAATGGATAACCTACCTCTGTGAGTCATATTCCTATTGACTCACAAACTTTTGTGAGTAGGATTGGGGGCACAAGTCTTATCTCTCTCAGGAAAGAGCCACTAACCTCTGCAAGTCATGTTGGAGACTCTCCACAAACCACTTCTAGTCATGTTGGCGAAATGGATGTTGATCAGAAACCTGGGCGTAGAAGATTTAAACCTAAGTTTCCTTGTAAGATATGTAAGGGAAACCATATTACTCATTTGTTCCCTAGTATTTAAGTGGTACAAATTTTATGGTCTGAGTCTGAGGGATCTTCTACTTCTGAATCTGTTCTAGTTTCTCAACAATCTAGTGAGCCATTGGTTGATGAAGTAGTCGAGCCAGTGAAATATTTGGCCAATTCCACTTGTCTTTTGGGGGGTGAAGTGCCTAACAATAGAGTCTTCTTTATTTCTATTTCAGAGACTTCTGGCCTAGGGGGCATGTTGGTCTCTTCGAGTGTACACCCTCCAAGTTCTAGGAGTGTCTCCTTTGATTGGGATAATCATGTTGAGCCTCATCTTCCTTCTGTTGCACCTTTCCAAATAAGGGTTAGGGTTAATTCCACAAATATATATTGATGTATGGTGGATGAAGGATCATCTACAAGTATTATATCCTCCTCGACTTGGAAAGCTTTGGGTTCTCCAAAGTTGTTGGCGGTTGCTAGTCAGTTGTTAGCCTATGATAGAAGACCTGGCGAATCTATGGGTGTTATTTCTCAAATTCCTATTACTTTAGGTAAGAAGACTGTCTTAATTGATATGGTGGTGGTGGATCACCCTTTATACTTTAATATTCTACTTGGGCGTGATTATTTCTATGTTGTGAATGTTGTGGTGTCTTCACTCTTTCGAGTGATGTATTTTCCTTATAATGGAAGTATTTTCACTATTGATCAGCTTGCATTTGATAATAACCCTCCTAATTCGAATTTAGTTCAGGATACCCCTTGGTATGTTCCAAGTGTTAAAGTAGACTCTTCCCCACCACGAGTAAACTATGTGGCATTGTATCCTCAATTCTCAATTGCTTCTAAGAAGGATCCTTTAAACTATTATTTTCCTTCTCAGGACTTAGTCCCGGTATTTGATTGAGTGATTTCTCCTATGGGGGCATGGGACCCCTTAATTCCCTCTTTTGATCCTTCTAGTTCACATGATTTATTGGAAGTTGAGTTGCCTTCGCAGGTAGAATTTTTTGAAGCCATCAGTTTCAGCTATCAAAGGAGTCCTTGGCTTGAGTCCCATAAGGGGCTTGTCCTGAGGAACTATTTTGTGTAAGCTACAAGGTTTTGTGGTTCCCTATACCATATTGTATATACAAGGTATATATTTTCAAGTTTTGTATTCTACAACACAAACTTTTATCTGAAGTTTATATATCAGATGTATTAACTTCTTGCCTAGTGTTCCTATTTATGTCTACAAAACTTTGAAGACTTCTCCTTTGGGAATTGTTATGGTTGATCCATTCTGACATGTATTGGTTCTCGAAATTGGTATATAGGTTAGGCTCTTCACCTGCATTGTGCATTAATTAGTATCCTTTTCCATTTTGGCCCTAGGATTGACCCCACCAAAATGTGACACGGAACCTTCTCGTTGCTTAGAAGTGTCATAACTTGTTTCGTAGGAACCTACCTTATCATGGGCACCCTAGATAGTACCTTATTGTCACTTAACACCCATGTTGAACATTTGTTCTTACGCTTAGGAGTCCTCTTTAATCCCACCATGACTTTGCGATGAAGCCTCATTCCTCTTCTTCTTCGCTATCTTTCTGGTTTTATACCATAGAGGCTCTCATGTGTTAAGTTATAATGTTGCATTGAATATTGACTACTTGTACCCTTTTGGCCTTAAGCTTACTTCACTTGGACTCTTGTATAAGCCACTGTTGACCATGACCTTTCTCCAAGTTCAAACCATGCATTCATTAGCCTTTATCACTTGACACCTTTTATCTGTGGAAAGAACATTCCTTTGAGTGTTGATGACCAATATTTGCCATCTTGCATTGAGCATAGGAATGTTCCAGTCCTAGGAACTAGTGCATCTGCCCTTAACACTCTTATTTCCATTGTACTATAGGCATTATTTTATTCTTTTTTAGGCTTTAAATATGAAAAAAGACAAAAATAATATATATATATATATATATATATATATATATATATATATATATATATATATATATATATTCATTCCAAAAAAGAGCAGGAAGAGACATGTACTTCTGTTTTTTATGGAAGCAAGAGTCAGTTGTGTCACCCTTGAACAAAGCACTCAAAACAAGTCTTTCGTCCATTGGTATGATACTTAGTTTGACATTAACAGCTCCATAACCTTGTTCTTGAGTCAGTCCTCCTCTGGTTGGTTATCTCTTCCAAACATATGGAGAGCTTGTTAATGCCTCTTGCATTGCAAACTTATACAAAGTTATTTTATGTTTCCATAGAGTCACATTTGAGTCGTGATTTTGTTTAAGGGAAGTCAACCTATGTCAGCCATTTTGTGGTGTCTCTTAACTCATTTTCAGTCGGCTATACCCAGTCTGTCAAATTATCTTCAGTATCACATCAGTTATTTGGTCCTTCGCTCGTGTTGGTTAAGAAGGTCTCCATTGACTTCTTGCTAGTAGGTCTGCTCTTGTTGACTCTGACAAATTGCTTTGAGAGTAGGCCTAGAGCCATACCCTAGCCCTATTTACATCATGGATAGGTGACCTTGTGCTCAACATTGATTAGTATCATGGGTCTTTGACTGAGTGGTTTCCCTTGTGTTCAACGTCATCTTATATTATCACACATTAGGATTCATGTAGTACCTTGGTTTCCATTTGACCATATTGGTGGATTCCTCGCCTTTGTGTCAGTTCTTATCATTCTTCCGTGCACTAGCCAAATCTTTTGTACGCTGGAAATATACTTTAGAATGGTTACTTCATCTCTTTTCTTCTGAGTTCTTCCAAATTATTGGCCTGTGGGTTACACTCGCACTAGTTGATGTGGGATGCCTTAATGCCTTCCTTCCAGTAGATCGTTTCCCATCGACTTCAACCCATTATTGTGGGAACAAGGTCTAGAGTCCTTTTTTAGTACCTTAGGCTTTGCAGTCATCAGTGGCAGAGTCCTTTGCTATCGACACTAAGAATACATAAAGGTCTCCTGATTGATAGATTCTCTCAAGATTTTGACTTAAAAACATTTATTCGCACTCGTTAGATTGTACTGGGGTATCTTGAATCTTATCATCATTATCGGTGATTTGTCTCGCATTTGTTAATGGTATACATCAATGATCGGTAATCGAACGATCTCTCACATGGTCAACTTCAGCTCATTTATTCCCATAGTGTATAAATGTATCATCTACGGTCTGTGAAGACCTTCAGTTGTGTCAACATCTTGTTTCACTTGTCAGCGTCTTCAGTTTTCTGCGAATGTTACCAGCCACTCTTATACGTTGCAGTTCATCCCAACAACATCTTGTATGTTGACACCTGAGCTTATACAGTACCACTATTCCACCTATATGACTTGGTACTATTATGAGGATCAGTTATGAAGCATCAGTGATCACACATTCTTCAAGCATCATTGATCATCTTTTCTTCTATATCTAATATTGAGGCATAGCTTCGTCGTGTTCCTTTGCGGCTATGATCAGATGATTCACTATGTACTCTTAAATATTTTCTATACACTTATGTATACATGTTGGATGCACTCTATAATTGATCAGCAGACATGCTTTACTATCTCTGAGCATGAGTATGTCCACCTAAGACATGAGCCTTCTTTTTTACTCCTTCCACAGGTATTCAGTGGGTTGGGATTTGGTGATCTCCTCTCAGGTCCTCAAATGATCTCTCTTTGTACTTAATACATTCCGTCCATCATGTACCTATTATGACCTCATATATTAGGGAGAATCTATTATAGCATCATTCAGCACTCATGTAGTTATGATGCTCCGGTACGCCCTTGGGCAGTGCTTTCCCATACAAACTTGATCATTTATTAAAAAACAATATTTTGAATTCCATACACGATTGTTCCCTTTAAAAATCGCGTACACAGACGGGTACCATAATACAGAACCCACGTATATTATTTAAAATATGAAAAAATAAAATAATATCCTATTTTTCGGGCAGGGTTTACTGGTTTCACTAAAGCCACCTACAGGAGCTCGTGGCATAACTGAATCAACTCATTTTAGTTGGTATTTATACACCTCATGGGAAGGCCCGATGAGATCAAGGAGATAGGATATTGACATTATAGTCTTTTTTGTCCCTCGATCAAGTCTGATTTTCCATGTGTCTCCTACACTCCCAATCATATGAAACCCTTGTTTCCTTACATAGATGCTCATCCTTCATTATATGGCACCCTTTTTCACATTCTTGAGAGGTGATATTTGAGGCTTGGGCTAGACGGATCCAGGGGAAGGTTTTGTTGGTGCCGTGGTGGGATTAGGTTGTATCTCTCCACCACTTTTTGCTTATATCAATAAAGAAGCTCTCTCTAGTTTCCTATATGTCATGACCTCATGTTTTTATAATTCATGTGTATTATGTCATGATTTATATGTTTATGCTTGATGATCTAACATGTTTATTATGCACGTACTTTGAACTCATTTCTATGTATATGCTTCTATGACTTGTGTTGTGGGTCTTCTCGCTTGGGAGGAAGCAAAAGGTTTAGACCCTACGAGATCGATATCAAACGTAGTACCTACGGGTAATCCTCTCAAACCCAACTTTGGTAGTTTGTATAGTTCTCTTGCTTGAACGTATGCTTCTTATTGATTGTCTACCTTCAATCTGTTGAGGTTGTCAACCCTTACCTTAGGGAAGTTTTTCCCACCAACAGGGACTCCTAGAATGGGAAGGAGAGAGTTTGGACAGCCAAGCAGGTACACTAGCTACATGGAATTAGTGAGTTAGATAATGCATAATGATCCTTCCAGATATCAGGAGGTTTCAAAACAACAGTTGTGGTGAGATGTTATGGTTGAGGAGTATACCTTGATCATCTAGAACAATATATGGGAGGTGGCTCCTAGACCAACAGACTGAGTGGTGGTTGGATCACACTAGATTTACATGATCAAGCACAGTGCAAATTGTAGCATTAATAAATACATGGTGAGGTTTATGGCTAATGGCTTCTCTTAGGAGGGAATAGACTATGAGGATACATTCACTCTAGTGGCCAAAAATACCTCTCTTAGGTTTGTGATCTCTTTAGTAGCATATATGGGATGGCAGATCCATCAGATGGATTTCAAGACAACACTCCTCAATGGTGATTCGGAGGAGGAAGTGTAGATTAAGAAACTAGAATATTTTGTAGCACGTAGCAGAGATACCCATGTGTGGAGATTAAATAGAGCGTTGTATAGGCTCAAGTAGGATCCCAAGGCATTGTATGAGTGCATAGGAAGATACTTTTAGGAGATGGGCTTCATGAAGAGTGAGGCAGATGAAAACCCCTACTAGTTGATGGTTGGGGGTAAGATAATCATTCTTGTCCTATATGTGGATGACTTATTCTTGACAGGTTCATTGAGGCTCATAGAGGAGTGCAAGAGGGACCTATTAGTGGAGTTGGGGATGAAATATTTTGGGTTGATGCACTACTTTATAGGCATGGAGGTGTGGTAAATAGATGATGATATTTTCCTTGAGCAAGGGAAATATTGCATTGAGATTCTAAGGAGATTTGGGATGGAATATTGCAGAGTCATGTCTACACCCATGATAACCAATTGGAGGAAAGTAAATACATCTAAGGAGAAGGATGTGGCCCCCATGCTCTACAGGTATTTATTTGGCTCTCTTATGTATTTGTTCAATAGCAGGCCAGATATATAATTTGCAATAAACTCTCTTAGTCAATTCATGGCTAAACTGAAGAGGGTGCATTGGACAACAGTGAAGCATGCGTTGTGATATTTCTGAGGTACAATTGAGTATGGGATTAGATATACTTGAGGTGATGGTATTATGCTTATGGGATATATTGATGCATACTGGGAAGATAGTACAATGGAAAGGAAGAGCACTTCAAGGTGTTTCTTCAACATGGTATCGAGAGTTGTCTCTTGGTACAAGAAGAAAGAGAAGTTTGTGGCACTGATCTATACAGAAGCAGAGTACATAGCAGCTAGCATAGAGACATGAGAGGCCATTTGGATTCGAAATTTGTTAGTAGCCTTGTTAGGCCCCTATAATACTAGTGTAACCCCTTATTGTTATTAGTACAACCCACTTATTATATTGATGTACCCACGTAGTGCCCATATTGTTACTATTGTACCTCATAGAAGCCCACTATTGTTATTATTGTGCCCTCACATTATTATTGTTATGTCGGCTCTGATTATGTTATGACCCCTTAGACTCTGATATATAGAAAGGAGGTCTTTTCATTTGTATCATCCAAGAATTGTTCATTTATGTAATGTAAAGGAGGTTGCCCCCTCGAAGAGGCTGAATTTAAGGCGTTGATCTATCTTTTCTATCTTTTTCTTGAGCTGTTTCCATAACATTTGGTATCAGAGCTTTGGATTCTAGGGTTTCGCTGTTCCAAACAGGTCATCGTGGTATTTTCGCTATAACTTTTTTTCTACGATGTTTCAGAAGCTAAAAAAACCCATTTGAGAAGACATCGCGCTAAAGCTTGGGTCTGAATTTCAGAGCTTTTCGCACTATATTTGCGGAGATATGATCTAAGGAAGTTGGTCTTTTTGGAGACTCCTGAATTACATTCCAAACAGGTGACCTAGGGAAAATCGTCATAACTTTCTCTCTGAGCATCAGATTGAAATTTCATAAAATGGTACAGAAAGAGGACGGACTTTAGTTTCTTCTATATATTTTTAAGAGCCAAAGGTCGAAACAATGACTCATGGCACGTCGTACAAGTTCGCTCTACTGAACTAGTCTAAATCAGGTCATTGTGGGAGATTTTGCATAACTCTTCCTTAAAGAATCCAATTTGGATCAGACTGGTGGCATTGGAAAGAAGACACGGAGGGCTACTATAGATCGCAATTTCAAAACTTAAAGATATGAAAGTACAGAGTTACAGTCGTTTCAAGATCGAACTCCTAAAATCAAGAAAAAACAAGATGAGGAAGTTTGATGGCAAGGATCCGGTAAATTGGATACTTCAGATGGAGATATATTTTGATCTACATGGTGTACCACTATTACAAAAGGTATGTATTGCATCTTCATATTTAGAATTGGATCAATTTTTATGGTATGAAGGGCTTTGTTCTCGTAAACAACTTGTTGCGTGGTCAATTTTCACGAAGGAAATGATAGCACATTATGAGGATACAAAGAGCAACACCACAACAATTGGAAAGAGTAAAAGGGATTTGTGACATAGTGGAAAGAAAAATTATGGAAACCAGGAAGCATACCCCTCATAACTATAAACATGGAAGTGTTGTTTCTCCTAGCCTTCCATAACCTACAAGGGTTACACCACAACAGTTGGAAGAAAAAAGAGAAAAAGGGCTTTGTTACAATTGTGATAGCAAATGCTTTAAAGGTCATAAGTGTGTTGAGAAGAAATTATTTTACATAGAATATGAAGAGGAGGAGGAAAAGGATCAAGAAACATCAAAAGAAGAGGATATACGCCAGGACCCCACCCCAGAGAAAGAAGAAATGAATCAAAACATATCATGTAAAGCATTGGTAAGAATTACCACTCCTCAAACTCTCAATATAGAAGGACATATCAAGAAGAAAAAGGTGCAAGAAGTGAAAGATCACATCGATAAAGAAGAAATGAAATGAATCAGACCATATCTTGTAAAGCATTGGCACGAATAACCACTCCTCAAACTCTCAAGATAGAAGGACATATCAAGAAGAAAAAGGTGCAAGAAGTGAAAGATCA
>APFE030120453.1:115695-153026 GCA_000404065.3 Pinus taeda | reverse complement strand
ATAAAATAATATAAATTTTCATCAAACCAGGTGTCGTCAACTCGTCATGTGCGAGTGCCTCTGGTGGTTTTCCTGCCATACTCAATAATAATCAGTAACCAGGTTTTTCAGTGTTAGTCATTGTCATAATAGCATTAATTACCATCCTCTGGTTATTCACATCACCGTTCATTGTGAACCAAAACTAATGTAAGTAGCTAACATAGGGGATACCTCCATCATGGCTAGCATCATCATAACCTTAATGGAACCATACATATAAATCCAGGCTATCATCGTTATAACATCAATAGAAACATGTCTATCCTTTACTACTATCACCAATGATATCAATAGAGAATACACATAACCATTAATTATATTGTAATCATAATATTAATAGAGAACATACATAACCATCACATTCGCTGATAATAGAGTCACGTTTCTGGATCCTCGGCCTGAGTTACTCATAGACTAAGTATGCAAGATAATGTCATATTAGAGTCAGGAAACTAGGGTGGGCACTACAGTTTCCTTGCCCTTTTCTTAAGTTGGGCAATCTCAATATTGGCAAGCTTCAATTTCTTCTTGACTTCCTCATAGTTATTTTCTTCTTCTTGAGTATCGACTCCTCTGTTTCTATCATCTTTATGCGTGAGTGATGGTTGCACTACGAAACTATGAGCTCTTCACGGAATCCTGATATCTCCCCTGTCTCACTTACCTCTGGCTCTGCCTCCTGTAACCTTTTGGACTACCTAGTCACAGGCCTTCTGGGCTTAAAAACAAATTTTGAAACATGATCATCAAACTATATCTTTTTAGAGGATTTCATCTTTTTTGACTTGCCCTCACCTAATTCAATGAACTCTGCTTGGACCATAGGGGACTCTTCAATGTCAATAGCCTGAAGAAGGTCATTCAAAATGCCCTTTGAGACTGGGCTTTCATCAGTGACCATTGTTTTACCCTTTTCTTTTGCTATTTGACTTCTAGTTACTCTTCTCTGGATTGTTTCACCAATGGACTGCTCTTGTGTTGCTTCCTTAATTTGAACTTTCTTCTTCTATGAATGATGAGGAGTATCTTGAACAGCCAATGGTGTTCTAGTCACTGGCTTTTTAGCTTGCTTTCTAGCCTTCAGTTTAACAAACCTGCTTGACCTTTCTTCTGCATGATGACTAATCACTGGAGATGATATTTCCTTAGCCCTAGGGCTAAGTCCTATTTCAGCTCTAAAACCAGACATAAAGAGAAACGAAGACCATTCTCTATCTACCTTCTGAAGTTCATGAAAGACAATTAATTTAACTAAGCCATGATGGAACAATGATGTTTCACATGCTTCTTTCTTCAACTGTATTTTATCAGACATCTTGCCTAAGCTCTGAAACAGAAAGAAAGGTAGATCTAGAGATATTATCCCAGTGAACTACAATAGAAGTTTGCAATGATAAGAATACACCTTGTGGTATCTTCCTCCATAGGTGAAGTACCTTTGTATGCATGAGAGTAGGTTGGCATATGAATCTTTAACATAACCCCTTGGCACTGCTTTAGTTAGATCTGTGTCTACAAACTTTGGCTCAAGAATATCTTACATGGTGCCATTTCAAACTTGAAATTCTTAAACCACTTTTCCCGACCTCTTGGAATTTCTGTGACTAAAGATATAACTTCAAGAGAAATTGACAATTCTAAAACTCCAATCTTTGTATGTAAACCTGTGAAATTTAGAGCAAATTCCTTGGTCACTTGGTTATGTCTTCCTTGTAGTTTCTCACAGAACCTCCAGCAACCAGCTTTTTTGAAGGCTTCTTCAACTGTTTTATCCTTTGTGAGAGCATCTAAGCCTTCAGGTTCAGTTCTCAGACATCGGCCTGACCTGTGATTCTTTCTTTCTTCCAACATTTCTCCTTTGAAAACCCTATAGATAGAAGACCTGGAAGAAACTGCCTCGCTTGAATTTGATGAAGGTTGCCTCGCTTGAATCTTGAGGAATAATTCTGGTCTCTGCTCACCCTGGGCTTGTTTACTTTGAACTTGAGAACAACAGCAAGTGTCTCTTGCATGAATATGACTAAGATCAACACGGATATGACCAGGATCAACTAACCCTTTCCTTTTTTGAAATTTGAAATGATTGTGGACAGATGACCCCTAATGAATCTAATGATGGATATGAATGGTTGCATGTGAGAGGTAAGGTTCATAGTCTGACACCTGATGATGAAAATTTAACGGATTCTGGTGGATTTGACAGCTAGATATGATTGAACATGAATCCCCGATTTTGTAGCGCATCAAGTGTAAATTTGAGGTTTTGCGCTACGAAAACACCTAACTACGAATCCCCGATTTCGTAGTGCAGGTAGTGTAATTTCAAGACTCTGTGCTACGAAAACGCCTAGACAGTTTCGTAGCGCATTCAGATTTTTGAAATGACTAGACACATGAAACTTTAAACATGATATGGGATCCATAAGGGGCAAAACGAGGTTGTTGAACTTTATTTGATGATGGAAATGAGACTCTAACCCTATGACTTAGACTCTAAAAACATAAAAATGACTTGACCATGTCTAACACAAAAACTTTGAAACCATGCGAGTTGTCCAAAATTTTTACAAACTTTTACAGTGATAACAAATTACAAAAGGGGTGATGTGGTGCATTGGGTTGCCACACCATCTCACATTTCACGTTTAGTTACATTGATTGTTTGTCTTCTCCACTTCACATGATACCTACCTGCATCAAAGAAAATTGTCATGCTAATTGTAAATAAATATTATATATTATTATTTTCCATAAATAAATTTCATTAATGTAATTAACTAACATATTTATTTCTTTTGTATTAAATAAATTATTTGCCTAGTACTATTAACACGATACAATACATATAAATAAAAGTGTGAAACAATCTATTTATATTGTAACACAAATATTAAACTTTGTATACTGAATACTTTAGAACGTTCATTGTAATAAGTAACATATTTGTATATTATAACATTCAAACCCCCAAGCAACATACTCATTGCATGCATTTCTACGTGATATAAATAAACTTTAACCGTTATTTAATGAATTTTGGTTTTTGATCGCAGGTGCAGGCATTAGAGACCAACAACGCCAAATTTTAGTTGAGTTTGGAAAAAAAGTCTGAGCATAAAGGCTACCCATCCACCATGGAGATATCAAGATAGGCACCTCGGAACCTCATGGCATGAAATCTGAGATTCTTGGTTGTTGGCATTCTCTGCTCGACTGCATTTTAAATGAAGGAAGAAGGGACTGTCATTTTTCTGTTGCAAATTGAAAAGCATCTCCAACAGACCCAGACTTGGCTGCCTCCTACTTAAAAAAGGATCCCCTAGACTCTTGGCAGTTGCGTTCACAAATAAACATTCTCATTGGTCATACAATTCAAGATTGCCTTAATTTTCTTATAATCTTATTAACGGGTTTTGCTGAACCAAATTGGTGATAATCAAATTGGATTTATAGAGTTGATTTGTCCTGACTAAATAATCATTTATTTTTCTCCTTCCAAATTAATCTCGTTTTACCCTATATTATGTTAAAGAATTAGTTCTTTATTTTGATACAGATCTTAGAATGAGTCCATGTTATATGATTGAGTTTAGATATGTGTTTGAAGTTATTTTAATAATCATATATTAAAGTCATTTTATTGCATAAGTGTATAAATCATTTGTAAATCTCCAAATTATTTTGAGGATTTACAAGTGAATCATAATCCTGGATTCAATCATAGTTCTCTATCTTGGTCACATATTTAACTCTTGATTAAGACTAAGGGTATCTTTCTCTTGATTGAGGTAGATCTCCTTTTCGTTCTCTTACATCTTAGGATTAGCCCTTGTTGCATTTAGTTTAAATTATTTCATTTTTCAAGTCTTCTTGTGTAGGAGCAAGTCTCACTATGGCTAGATTGAGCCCTGGTTTCAATCACAACAAAGTGATTATCTTCTCTAAAGAAAAATCATATAGGTGATTCCATTTGCCTTTAGTTTGTTGATCACAAGCATTATTTCTCACAAATAAACTAAAGATCATCATTGTACATATTGTACATATTAGGATAGTGTATGTTAGATTAACCTAGGCTAGTATTAGGGTAACTAGAGACCTATTAACCAGTCAAGATTGTCACTTCAACGGAAAAGAGTTTGATCAGGACTCTGACTGGACAATTCCTCGCATGTTGAGCCAAGACATTTCCAAGCCTCAACATGCTTCTATTATGTTTTCCTAATACATAATGAGTTTGTGAACATAAAATTTCGGATATGTTAGTAATGTGTATTTTGGATTTGTTAGTAAGAATAGAAATGTGTATTTTGATTTTTAAGCAACTTCGTTGATTTCACTACTTCAACTTATATTTCATTACATTATTTTAATTTTGGAATTTTGTTTATACATTCAAATACACTATTGAACCTTATTCCAAAAAGGAAAAAATCAAATAACCAAACTCGAAAATGATAAGCCAACATTACAAGCTAGAAGAATCATCTTGACGTTGCAAACTTGGATTTGGATGTCTTCATACAATGAGTTCCATGAAAAAAATGACTTGGGTTATTTCCTCCCATCACCACCAACTTATGTTAGGTATAAATTGAACGATGTTTATCACCATTATTGATTGTAGATGTATTGGTTTATTAGTTTTAATGTCATTGAATCGTGCACCATTTTGGGATTCATATCACATCAAAGTGTATATTTGAACACTCTTAACATGTGGCTTGCTCCTTTGTAGGTTGACTTGATAATTTTCACTTGACAAGGTCTTGGAGGGTCATTCTGATACTATTATGACTCAAATAATTTTCTTTACAATATGTAACATGCCCAAGAAGGGTCATTCGTACATGACAAAGGCTCCCTATACTTGTATACTCAATGACAAGCCCTACAAGCTCTCAATGGGAGCTTAACCTAAAAATAATTTTCCCTTGAGCATGAAACCCATGCCTCAAAATTAATAACAATAAATTGTTTTTTCTCATTACATTAAATACATAAAACCATGATTACGCATGTCATTATGAAGACCGAACCTAGTTACATATTTCAACAAAGAAGGAAACAAAATATATCACTATTATGAGTTATAATCACATACTATGGGATAATAATAAGGAAGTGGATGAATGTTCCAATTTGGGATGCAATTTGAAATCTGATGCATTGATGGTTAATGGCCAAATAAGGCCATCCTTCATTCCTCAGTAATAGTTCTAATAATAAGTCACACAAACTTTCAAGTTACATCATAAACTAAGAGTGTCTGTATTGTGAATTTTGCTTTATTATGGGGTTCT
Organism: Pinus taeda; assembly: GCA_000404065.3. Classification (NCBI taxonomy): domain Eukaryota; kingdom Viridiplantae; phylum Streptophyta; class Pinopsida; order Pinales; family Pinaceae; genus Pinus; species Pinus taeda. The sequence goes on along the minus strand of APFE030120453.1, from coordinate 147,681 downwards.
ATGGGAAGGTATTAACCTCCAAAAATCCCCCCTTTATCTATGTGAATAATGTACTCTCGAGAGGATATATATATATATAATTGCATAATAATTATATTTATATGTGCATATATGAATGAATTATCTAAATTATATTTTGATACAAATATTAATCTTGTAATCATTTTAATCAACTTATGATTCCACCATCATTTTATACTAAATCAAAATATTTGGCAAAGGATGGTCCTTTCCTTGTAGATTAAAGGAAATTTTGTACACAACTTGCTTTCTTTTGGGGCCTTTTCCTTTTTCCATAGCTTGGAAAATTCTTGGTGATCTTATTGGGGAAGGTAGACTATCATAATAACATGGAAGAAACTCTTCATTAAAGTAGCTATAAATATCTTCATGCAATTATAGGATCTTTTAAGTGGAGTCATCGAGGCACCTTTCTTTAAAATCACATTCTTCAATAATGGTGTCGCTAGGGAGATCATTCTCCCAAATATTAGATGGTTCTTGCTCTTCAAGAAATTTCCATAACATATCTTTACTTTAATTGTCATTCTTGGTCTTCAATAAATTTACATTCCATAATCTTGATGGCAGTGTGATGTTATTTGAACATGGTTTTCAAGAACTCAATTCATATTCAACTATGTGGCTAAAAATATGCCAAATCGTTTTTCAAAAAACTTCAACTAGAGCTTCATTTCTCAATAATCTTTAATCATTAAAAAAAAGTGTCATATTGCTTGAAAATGAATCACTCTCCCTAGTGGAGTCCCCAAAATGTTGATATTTTATCTTGTTAGGGACTAGAGTCAAACTCCTAGGGACTTATCAAAGTTGCCTCTGCATTAGGTGTTACTCCCCTCTTTTTATTCACTCAAGTGTTCAAAATAACTCAAAGCACATAAATTCAATCATTCAACACATTTGTTTGTGAGTGGACCAAGTCGTTTTCAAAAGAAATTAAGAAAAGAAAATAGCATAAATAAATATCATCTCACTAATTCATTCTATGGTACATATCCATTCATACATTATGAGAAAACCATAGTTGAAATAAATTTGTAGAAAAAAAGGAAAGAAATGGCCTAGGTCTTCAAATAAATCTAAAATTATTTCATTCATTCAAAAATAATAAAGAGACATAGGAGAACATTCATGAGACTTCAATGCTTGTTTAAAAGTCTAGAAACCACAAATGGCATGCACTCTTTAAAATAGTTTTCAGTGAGATTCAAAAAAAGTATTACATGCTTTAAGTTTGAATAGATTAAATGTCGAAAACAATTACAAAATCCTAATTCTTAAACATAAATTTAAATGCATTCATCCCTAATAGACTAGGATTAGACTCCGATGGACCACTTAATAAGTAGCAACCTGGAAGAAAAAGAGAAACTACAATCAAGGATCAACTTTATAAATATGTTTAGACAATTAACAATGCTAGATGATCAAATACTAGGGAAAAAGAAAGGGAATTGCTTCAAATAAAATAGAGAAAACTAACAAAATTACAAAAGGATGACCAATGGAATGAATTCTCTCTCATGAAATATGTTTCTCCCCTTCTTTTTATAATCTTATATCCATCTTCACAACTACTTAACAGTTAGGTTTTTCCATTCTGTGTTAATTGAATGAAGATCCATTTAAAAAATGTGAAGTTAGGAATTCATCCTCCAAGCAAGGTCCCACTTCATATAATCCATATTTCCATTTTTATAAATCATTTTCAGAAATAATTTGGTGATAGGCCCAAAGTTGGTCATGACTCTTGTTTTAATTTTCTAAGCTAATATCTATAATTTTAGCCATGGAAACCACTCCCAACGTGTTTTCCATGCTTCTTTCTGACAAGCTCTCATTTTCCCAAATCATACATAGAGAACTCAAATTATGGCCTTCAAAAGTTTATGACTCAACCATCATTGATCTACACAAAGTGACTCAGCAATCGTTGATCTACTCCGCATGCCTCTTGGCCTTTTGATTTATAAATCTTCCTTACTCATCGCATGTGCATTATGGGAGGGAATTTATAATTATTTATAAATAAATGGAATCCTTATATTATTTTTATATAAAGTAGAAAGAGACACAAAACCTTGCATGTCTTATGCAAAATATATTTTTTGGTTACTGTCTCATTGCCCTGTCATTGTGCTAAGTCATTTCCCAATCATTTGTGTCCAACTAATACCTTCCAATTGTCACCCCCGAATCTGTGCAGCTATTTCCATGTGTCATAAGGAGATATGCCAAAAGAAATTAGGATAAAAAAGATATGGGAAATATTGTTAATGCAAGAGTGAGATGTATGGATTTGATAAAAATAAAATAAAGGTAAAAATAACGTACAGAGAAAAGGAATAAATGAAAATTTAACTAAGTAATAAAGCATGGAGTATGAGAGGTATCCAGAGAAAAGGGTTGTGTAGATAAGTGTAAAATGATAAGTGTAAAGGGTTAAGTGATGTGTAGAAGAATATGAAGTGTGCAGAGATAAGTGTAAAGTATGTGCAGAGTTAAGTGTAAAGCATGTGTAGAGGAATATGAAGTGGGTGAATGCTCCATACAACTGGGAAAATAACTTAGTAAAAAGGGGAGAAGAGGTAGGGTAATTTTGCATGAAATAATAATAATAATAAGTAGTTAGGAAAATGGAAAATAGAGAAATGAGATGAATAATGGAAATATGTGGAGAAACTATGGTATGTTTTGGCATATGAATTTCATTTTTTATTATGTAAAATGCTAAATAAATCTAAGACATAGGGTTGTCTATTGACAAGATAAACATGAGAAATCTATTTCTTTCTGGTAATTTTTACTTTCTTTTATTTGTTTAAAATAGAAACCATCTGTGTTGATGTTACGTGAAGAATATTTGCAACATTAAAATTGGTTAAAAGTTTGTTGTTTTAGAATTGCTCTATTTGATGTGTGGCATGAAATCACATCAGCAGAATTGTACCCAATGTTCTCAACCATTGAATCCCTAAGACAACATCTCTAGTTCCATTTCGAATGGAATGTATTGAGCTTTCCAATTTATACTTTCCCATACCCAAGTTAATGTTGTGGTGTTTCCCTGGATAATTAATACTCCCTCCATTGGAAACTAAAACTTGAAATTTATCTCTAGATATAAGAAAAGAATTGAGGTGTTCTACCAATATTTTATCAATGAAGTTATGGGTACTACCAGATTCATTAAGCATTATGACCCTTTTCATCTTAATGCAAGCAATGATCTTTAGGATTTGAGGAGTTGACGATCCTACCAATGCATGAAAAAATATTTCGCATATATCTGAATTAATATTGTGCATAATTTTTGTCTATATTTGATCCAAGTTATCTTTTGTTTATAGATGCATGAAAAGAATTACATAAACAGTTTGTAGCTTAACCAAAGAGAAACTTAAATGTGCACATGTGAGAAGAAGAAGAAGAAACACATAAGCATGACAAGAAGACAAGAAGATTGATAACGGAGTTCGTCCCTCTTGGACTACGTCTCCAGGCCCTGCTCGATTAATGGGGAGGCCTTCATTCATTAAAAAAAATGGCATCAAATAAGTACATTCATCAATTTACAAATGGAGCAATATAACTCCACGCTAAAAAGTGCCCGAAAATTGGAGAGCTTTGTTGCAGAAACTGACACTGCCAATGGATTCCCGTCACTGAGAGGTGCAAAATCCATATAAAACTTGTTCAATTCTGAGACTGGACCAAAATCACCCTCCTGCAAAAATTCTGCTCAGGCAAGGTTCCACCAGTGTTTATGAATGCTCAAGGTTTCAACACCTGGTCTCGAAATTTGTGCCACTGATTCCCCCTTGGAAATGGTAAAAAAATCAGTTTAGATAAAAGATTGGGCCAATTAACTTATAATATGGTTATGGGTTGTTTTTATCAAACCCATATTTACCAACCCAATTACTAAACTTTACCAAAAACCCAAAATATAATATATTTTTTTACCACTGTTGGGGAGGCGAGCCTGTACCTCATGGGACCACCCCATCCCCACCGTACCTGCTGCGGTCAACATCCTACAAGGTCGTATCCCATGCACAGTCCATGGTTCAACGGTTATAACGCACTATCAGGGGTTAAATTTGACAAGTGACCCTACCCGTCAAGGAATTTTTTTATGACGTTGTTATTTTTAAACTGCCCATCATATGACTTTTAAAATTTATTTGTACAAGTTTCATCTAATTTCAAATTGTACTCATAATTGTTCAAATTTTCCATTCTTTGTTGTACCATTCAGCTCAAAGAATATCAATTGTAAGTTGGTTTTATCTTGAATATTAATAAAACATTTGGTCACATTTATAAAAATAAATCAACATAATGATGTGCATTTATTTATAAAAATAAATAAATATAATGATGTGCATTGTTGATTAAGGGGCAGTTGGTTCTCAATGGAATAAACTTTTCACATTACAAATTCTCACTGGAATAAACTTTTCACTGTACAATAATTTGTGTTCATGTAGGGTCTCGTAACTTGGCGGGCACTCGGCAGCGCAAGAGAATGTCATAGAATTATTATTATTTTTACTTTAGTAAAAAACCTTGGTGGATGCCAACTGAAATATATGAATAATGGAACACGCCCCTCGTGGGGGGCGACTCAGGGGCTACCAGTTTCAAAATCTCAGGATGACCAAATCGACCTCTCTTTTCCTTAATTACGAGTCGCACTGGTCTGAATCCACCCTTTGAATTCAAAGCTGCTTCAGAGAAGCCGTAAATTTTCAATTCTATTGAAGATTTGGTCATGGTGGGAAAAGCCACACTGGAAATTACTGTTTTATAAATTGAATCTTTTGAAAATGGGGGGAGAGAATTTGGTATTTCTTTTCCCAAAGCAAAGAAAATGAAATTTTCAATTCCGTTGAAGATTTGGTCATGGTGGGAAAAGCCACACTGGACATTACTGTTTTATAAATTGAATCTTTTGAAAATGGGGGGAGAGAATTTGGTATTTCTTTTCCCAAAGAAAAGAAAATGTTGAAAGGCCAAATGGCATGGTATTCGATGCGCTGAAAAAGCTTTGATTCCAAAGGCGATCAGGGTTCCATGATACACGTGAAAAATGGTATTGCATTAATGTATCCATACCAAGAACATTAACACCACCATTGTGACAGCACCCCCAAATTGCGAGGGCGTTTTTATTGAAGAAATCAGATGATATGATGTAAGGTATCTTCATCATTCCCACGTGATTAGCAATTTTTATTATTATGAGGTTTCCACGAAGATTCTCTTTCGCAGGTACGTGGTCGACTGCAGTATTCTACAATACAATACAAAGTAGGGTTTTGAAATGGAATAGGAAGAAGTTCCATAAATTTGAGAAGAATTTGGTAAAATTGTTGAAATAGATGAAAATTCTGATATTTCTTTATCAAGAAATCTCGGATTCATAAGTAGCAGAGATTGATACAGAGGAATATGAATACAGATAGGAATACTAATATGAATGATTATAAGTAGGTAGGCCGTTCCATCGATGGGAACATTGGGAAGGACGAGAACTGTGTGTTTGTAAGGACTCGGGAGTAGGTAATTTGTTTGGACCCAGATTCTGGACGATGCACATAATGAGTTTAACGCTGCTCAATTCCTAAAAATAACTGAAATAATAATTTCAGCAAGCAGAGGAGGAATAGTCGGGGCCCGGATGGACAACAGTAGAACTCTCTAGAAATCATCCATTAAGCAAACGACATACCTGTAGAAAGTTCCCGAAGCATAATTTATTGATTCCTCTTTGGTGTCTGTACATCCATGAAATGAAAGAAGTTCAGCTCTCCCACAGCAAATTGTGTGGCCGATTCATCAATCCCTCTTCACGCGAACAAATTCATTCCTTCGTCGTATAGCTGATTATGGTTTAGGAAACACCAGTATGTAGAAAGTGGAACCCAAGAAGGTGAACCTCACGAACTAGACTGTAGTGCAGGGACAAACACTTCATTCACATTGTGGAATTTAGAATACAACGGCTCTCACTGGAGTTAAGTTGACTATTGTATTGACAAAAGATGTACAATTTATATACTAAAAGCACATGAAAGCTAGAAACTAATTATTGATGAATTTCATAGACACTGCCATAATTTTTTTTTACTGTTCGAAGGTTGTGCATACCTTAGGTTAAACACATACCCAATAGAAACCTGACGCCCCACTGTTACGTAGAAAATCGAATTGAAGGCGTTGAACCGCACGTGGCACGAACATTGTAATTGGCGTGAGAAGATGCTATAGCCTACCAGTGTCTAGAAAGCCAACTCTAAGTCACTGCAGTGTGCTATGCAGAAAGCCGAACCCAAGACACCCAACCTGGCCGACAACACAACACAAACAAAATTGCAAAAAATGGCTTGAAATCAAGACACATGAAGGATCATTGTAGACTGTAGTGGAGGCCCGAGGGATGAGGGCTCAATGAACACAAAGGAAATTGAATGCATTATGCGGAAGTCTGGCGAACACCAAGGCAATTGAATGAGAAAGATAGCGAATCATTAGTGATTAGAAATTTCCCTGGTAACTGTCCTTTCTCTCCAAATGCTCAAGTGCTAAACCCGAAGGCAATTGAATGCGAATTGAATGCACAAGTCTCACGAACAGCAAGGCAATTGAATGCGAAAATCCATAGATCTGATAGCCATCCAAAATTTATCTGGTCACTGTCCTTTGTCTGTAAATACTAAACTTACAAGTTGCCAGAAATTATACGGTATAAAAAATATATAACGTAAGTTGTAACTTGTAAGGTTATATATATATATATATATATATATATATAAAAAAAAATTTAAAACTTTTAATTTTTAAACAATGCCCGTCAACCTAACGTTTTTAAAAATTAATAGCAAATTACACATAACGTGGAGATTTAAAATTAAAACATATTTTACGAATAAAAAAGCTAAATACGGCATCAAATACCCCTGCCCACTATATATATATGCACGTTGGTTTTCATTTATCTATGGACCGGTCACATATGCATTAACCCATTACCATGCAACGGCTCCACGTGTTTCAATTGTTGCTTATATATGGGTTTTGGTTATAACATCCTTCACCATGCTTTTGTTTCATTCAACCATACCATGTATTATATGGTAAATAACCTTTGACAATGCCACACGTGCTTGGTTTTCTTTTTTTTGGCATTCTTATTATATGGTTTTTTAACCTTTATATGGGTGTAACCATATACGTTGGTTGTTTTGTTTTATATGGTACCATGCACCTTTAACATTTATTATATGTTAGATTTTTATTTTTATTTATTTATTTTATTTTTTATTTTTATTTTGGGTTTTCATTTATATATTTAGTTATTTTAATAATCATAATCTAAAAATGATTCCTTTGTGCAAGTTTAGAAGGCTATTGGAGGAATGCCAAGTGTCAAGCTGCCATGTGGGTCCCACGTGCTGACTGGGATGCCATGTGGCGCCCTGTGGGTCCCATTTTTCCTCTGCCATACCAGTCTTTGAGAGGCTCTATCTTTTGCATACGAGCTCAGATTGACGAACCGTTGCGCCATCGCGATCAGGAAGACGAACCCTTTCAACTGATGCCATCAACTACTCCTTTCTGCCATTTTGAATTTCGAGCCTTTATCCATCCCCTTGGTGTCTCGAGATCCTCCTAGATCAATATTTCATGCTCTTTTAATTTGACAAGTTCTTCCCCACTTCTTTGTTAAGATTTCTCTATTTCCTCTTCACCATTATTTTCCAAGGTGAACAAATTTGTTTCTTAACATTTATGCCATTTTGACCATTTGTTGCTATAACCAAAACACAATCATTTTGCTCTTCTTTCTTCAATTTCCTTATGATATTCAAGTAGGTTTAATTAGGGTTGCCTTATGAACCTAAAAATTATCTCTACTTATTTTGTATGCTCCCATGGAAAACTTGTGTGTATCCTTATTCTTGGCTTGAATATGACGATAAAATTGCATAGATTTCATAACATTTTCTGGATGTTTTACGAAAAGCTCGTGTTTAATGTCTTCTCTTAATCCACCCATGTTGAGATTCCAATAAATTTTCATATCCACCCTTGTGGCCAAAACATAAAATTCTGAATTATAATCTTCAATATCAAAAAGCTACATGATTCTTGTCAATTAATTGAAGTAGTCTTGTTCCCAAGATTTTCCATATTGTTCTTCTAAGTCTCTTGTAAATAAACTCCAATTATAATGATAAGAATGGGGATTCCTTTTAACTACCCATTAATACTATTAATAGGGTTTAGTAACAATGTCAAAGTTGCTATGTGAATCTTTTGCTTATCATCCCTCGTATTATGCAATTCAAAATATTCATTTATTTCGTGCACCTATTTAAAAGACCTATGTTCAATCAAACTTCTTTAATTTAACATTGGGAATGTTCACTCCTTTAGGAAACCATCCATGAATAGCTCCACAACATGATTTAAATCCACTTGAAAAAATCTTATTATAGGAAATTTGTTCCACTTAGATACTACATTTATTTTCATGAGTTCTTTCATACACATTATGAATTTTAAGGAGCCTCCCATTTAAAACTTCTATAATCTTTGTTCCATTTCATCCATCTTTTGCTCCAACTATTTCATCTTCTTATCTAATTTCTTCCTTATTTTCACCTATCTATTGTTCAATATCCCATTTAACTAATTCTTGGCTCTATGACAATTGGTTTTCCAACATGTTTACCAGGGACTATAAATCTTCTATTTCTTCATGAGTCATCAATGAGCCTTTAGGAGGTTTAATGGGTGTAGTAACTTTTGGATGTTTCTTTGGAAGCATGTGAGAAAAAAATAATAAAAATCCTTTTTATCACAATTTTCAGTCACTCAAAGAATGGATCTTCTAATCAAATGTTATGTCACTTGTAATTTATGTACCTTTAAGACTTTAATTTAGAAATTATTTGTATATATGACCTTTTCCTTGATATATCTTTGATATTTGACTCCTCCTAAATATGAAAATTTGTCATGTAGTACTATGATATGTCTTTTGTGCAATTCCACAAGTTTGACCAAAATTTGATGTGCCAAGTGAAAGTTATGGTAACTTTCTCAAAACTTGTTGATTTTTTACCTCTTCTCAAGAGTGAACTAGTAAAGTGTTGCATGTGTCCAATTTTTAAAATTAGATTCTGAAATTTCTACTTGAGTTACTTTAGTATTTCTATTCATATTTATTAAAAATCCACAATCTGCATTGTCTTGAAAAACACACACACATTATAGTGAAAATTCCAAGATCATCTTGAAACTGATTTGAGGACTATTCACAAACCTTAACTTCCATAGGTTATATTTATGTAAGTATAGTGGAACAAAATATGAAAAATTACCTAAAGTACCATTATATGTTTTCTTAACATTCTCAAAATATCACAATATGAAGCATTACATTAAAAAAAAAGTGTTATAGCGAAATTGCCAAGATTACTCTTTTGAAACATATTCCAAGACCATTCACAAACCATGATTTCCATTGGGTATATATATGAAATTATAGTGAATCAGAATCTAAAATTTGTACTAGATAATATCTAAGATATCTTATCAATATGGTCAAAATTTCACCATACACAACTTCCCAAAACAAAAACAAAAAAATTATTATGGAAAAATTTCCAAGATACATGTTTGAAATTGATTTCATGATCATCCACAAACCCTAAATTCTATAGGGTGTATCTCTAGAAGCATAAAAAAGAATAATTTAGAAATTTGATCATATGTACTTTGTGATCTCACCTAAATCATCTCAAAATTTTACATTTTAAATCATCCCCAAGAAAAATTTATGATGAAAATACCACAATGACTTGTTTGAAGCAACAAAGCCTTAGGTTCATATGCCCTGATACTAAATGTAACCAATAATTATAGTCCACTTTGAGGGGAAACCTCCTTTTACAATGAATAAAAAGTATAAGATAAGGTTTGATGATCTTAAAACTAGCTCTCCTTGGTGTGTATGTGTGTGTGTATAGAGAAAGAGGGTACAATTAAAATTAAATGATGCAATGAAAGGTTATATCCAACCTCCTAATATAGAAAATAAACTAATAATGAATGCTTATTAGGGCATTGACAAAAGGGTATCACGGGGAGTTCTTTGGAAAAATTTCATTACTTTACAGACTCTCTTAACGATTTTTCTCCCAAACATTCCCCATTCCAATAGTATAGGTTATGGATTCAATTTCTCTTGCTCCACTAGCATCTCAATGATATCAATATGAAGACTCTCAACCATGAGATGGGAAGTGGAGGGATTTCCTTTGTTCTTCGTTGGTTCCCGACAAATCTATGCATATTTCCATCATTGGTTCTCTTAAGTTCATGCCCTAGTATTAGCCACCTATTGTAGTAATCACATGTCAACATGCTTGTTGCAGATGGGTCGTAGCCTACTATGAGACTTGGGGAGGCTTGAGAGCCCATTTCCAAGTAGAATCCTCTACATGTTACTTTCAAGAACATATATATCCCAATATCTAGCACGAATTGTAAGTGGTTGAATCAGAAATTTACAAAGAATGAGAGTGTCTTTCAGATATTGATATTGCTAATAAAACACCTGCATGGATCCCATATATTGGTAAAGCCCACAAGAGGAAAAATCAATACTTTCATACAATATGTTTGTATTGGAAATTAAAGTCTTTATTGGGAAATGTGTTGTTGATCCACCATGATGCAAATGACAAGATATTTCTCTAGTTGGATGAGATATGTATTCAAATTAAGGACCTAGACCATGGAATGGAAGAATTGAGGCACATTTATGTACCCTTTCGCATTCAGGTAGCTCCATTCAGCAAGGAAAAAATATCTTTGAGGTGGAACCATCTGATTCCACATAACCTTCATGCTATTCTCTTGGTTTAGCAGTTTTCATTTCTTATCTTCAACTTATTAGCCTAGACATGCTAGTTGGTTTGAAGTTATCAGTTTTTTTAATAGATAATGTATGTTTTAATTTTAATTTTGGACCTCAAACTATGAAATTTAAGAGCTTGATGCACTGCAAATGGTCTAGTTTCCATAGTGGAAAACCAAGGCATGCAATGACTCTTTAGACCTACAATTTTTTTTTGTATATCACTAGAATAACTCCACACAAAAACGAAAAACAAAAAGATATAATTTTAAGAGGGAATTTTGTATATATGGTTGTCTTATTTATGCCCTTTTATTTTGGAGGGGAGAACAATCCCAAAATAGAAATAAAAATAAATTAAAAATAAGAAAATAAGAAAACAATTTAAATAACCTAAAGTTCGAAAAACATAGAAATTAAAAACATAAAATCATTTTGCAAGCATGATTAAGAACCATCTCCCCTCTCCTTCCCTCACTATGTATCTCTCGTTCCCCTCTCCTTTTGTCACTATGTCTCTCTCACTCCCCTCTTACTCTCTCACCATATTTCTTTGCCACCCCTTCCCTCACGACAATGTCACCCCCTTACCATCATGTCCCTCTCCTTTTCCCTCTCTCCTACATTGTTATTTCCCTAATATGCACCCACTTTCCCCTTGATGCACACAAACAATCATCAATCTACAACTCAACAAACAATGGGGAGTGTGGCTACCACTATATCAATCAGAGGGTGAGAAGGGAACCAAGAGTGGAGGAGAGTGTGTGCAAGTAAGAACAAGTGTTTTCATAGAAAGGAGGGGGAATGGGAGGGAATGCCCGGCGGAGGGAAGGTAATGAGACATGGGAGCAAGGGATGGATGGAGGAAAGTGGGGAGGGGTGTGATGTGACCAGGAGGATTAGAGGAGGGGAAAAAAGGTGATAGGGTGGTAGGATTATTATTCTTCTTATTATTTTTCAAATTTTATTTATTTTTCTAAAACATTAATTTGATAATTGATTTTTTCCTTTTTGAAGGGGGTGGGAGAGAGAGAGATAATGTTTTTAAAAGGTTGAGTCCAAGGGGCTAGTTCAACCAAGCTATACTAAAAGAAATTGAACATTTGATTAGTTTTATGCTTGTAGGTACTCAATTTAAATCCCCATGGATGAGGTTCACTAATATACATTAAACGATATACTAGGAATGACATCCATGTATTTGAAGAAACATCCCTTCAATTTTTCCGTAAAATTTTCCTTAAGAAAATAATTTTGAAAAAGTGTAATTTTTTAGAGTTATATTTTATTGTTATAAATTTAGATCTTAAAAGAAAATCAATATTGAGTATTTCATTTATTTCAAAATTTCTCTTTATATTTGTCTATATATATATATATATATATATATATATATTCAAAATGTCAAGTAAGTTTAGTTAGGGTGATTGGGTGGAATAGTTGTTATCCTCCCCACTCGGGTTCAATTCATGTAAGTTGACATCTAGATGCTCTGGGATAGAGTTACTATGTTGTGCTCTTAAGTGAGGATGTACTAGGGCTAACCTAGTACCAACAACCTCTCTCTTACCTTCGGGATGAGAGTGAGGCTGACTTTCTTTCCCTGTTAGTGCCCAATGCCTAAAAAATTAAGCCCCAAGGGTTAGCTCAAGTGATCTAGAGCCATACGTGAATCTCTTTGATAGTGTTGCTAGTATTTGCTAATCACAGATTTGAATCTCTTTGATTCCCTTGGGGCGAGGACTTTCTTTGATATTGTTGTTAATCATCTTTCATCTTGCTCTATGAAGATGCTTCTCCACTTTGATTCTTATTGGCCTTTACTTTCCCCCTTTTGCTTGTGCAACAAGAGCATGTTTTTCCTTATCCTCATTGCCCTTTCATTGTCCTCTAGTTAATTAATTTTCCCACATTTCCTTCTTGGTGAAATCGTCTCATAGTTGACTCCAATTAGGAAGTTGTTGACGAGCAAGAATCTCGTCCAAAAACTTGGACCACTATGTCATGCACCCCTTTAGAGAAACTTTGATGAGCTTTGTCTCATGCATATTTTTCCCCACAACTACAAGCTCATCACAATCCTATTGGAGTTTAATGAGATAGGAATTCATTGTATCATATTTGTTCATTTTAATATTGTTTAAATTTTTGCCATCCACGAAATGTGGGGAAATACTTCAGAGTTTCTCGTACTTTCATTCCACAAAATAAATTAAATAAAAAAAAAAAAAAAAAATATATATATATATATATATATATATATTATATATATATATATATATATATATAATATATATATTAATATATATATATATATATTATATATATATATATATATATATATTGTGAGCTTAATTTTATTTTCCTTATATTCAATATTTAAACAATATATTTTTCTTGGCCTAACACTACAATGGGAAACTCTCAAATAAACCTAGATTTAGATGGCTTTGAGAAGCTCTTATGAAATTCATTTGATGACATATTTGGTTATGTCGGAACCATGCCATCTTTAAAATCAATGACGATCTCCTTGCTCAACTGCCATGAAATCTATGATCATGTGTGTGGAATTTGGTAGACAAAAAACGGGCCCACTAGATCCGAACTTGGACCCAAGGGAACAAGAATGATTGGCCAAACTTGCGGATTAGGAAAGCAATGGAATAAGAATAGAACATTCTATTGATTTAATATGAAAACTAATGTTGACACACCAGGACTTGCAAGAATGGAAAGAGCAAGAAAATAGCTATATCCCCCACTTAGATGGAGCCTCAAAGAATAATCTAAGGGTGGCAAGAGTGGGTGGGGTCTTGTATATCCCTGGAGGAAACTTGGAAAATCCATACGCTTGGGGTCCAGGAGTAATGACAAACAACCAAGCGGAGTCACATGATTTACTTCAAGGTCTAATTCTGGCTAGAGCCCTTCAAATTTCCAATATCATAATCCTAGGTGACTCCCTCGTCATTATATAACACCTAATAAAAAAAATTGCCCAAGGATAAGAACCTAGGGAACTTATTGAATAGGATAAGAAGACTTGGAAAATATCCCATAGAAATAATATTTTTATGTCTTTTGAGCTCAAAATGTGGAAGTGGATAAACTATCCAACCAAGCTTTTCAACAACAAGAAGGGAAAATAAAATTTAATGGAGTTATAGGCCATTGGCCTCTACCATAGAACTAATGGTCCATCTCAAATATTTAAAAACTATGAATTTTATGATAAATACAAAGGGTAAGAGAAAATTAAAGAATGAATTGCATGTTTCTTCCGTGGAGCCTTGCATGCAATGCACTTATAACCCATACATCAACCACTACATTTCATCTCTTCGAGACATTGTTCATGGCGAAGAAGTGGTGCTCCCATTCTCCTTGATGAATATCCACACTATGGTGGCCATTATGAACCTACGAATCTCCACTACTACTCGTGCATGTGGGAACTCTTGCATGACCTCTATAACACAGGAAATGTAGAGCAACAACAAGTCATTGGGAGTGGAAGCAATTGAGCCAAGGAGCGTAAAGGAATGCTCCATATTTTAGCTTACCTGATGGCGGCAAGGCGAATTAAGTAAGTTCTGCTATCTAGGCTTGGATTTTTATTCTCAGCTATCTACATCAATCATTGGTTGACACTACTTGGGAATCTGAGCCGTGTGGTCCAATCCCTTTTCTGTGGCACTACTGGGAAGATCATAGATTAGGGTGGCACTTTGGAATCTTAGTAGACAAATATCCTCACAACTCTAAGGATTCTGGATTAACTATTGCCTAGGTTGGTTGGGTCTCTCCCTTGACTATGTTTGATCTCTCGGATTCGCATCTGTCATATCTTCTAGGTAGTGAATTATGCTTGCAACATCATTCCTTAGGTTGGAATAGTGGTTTAAAAGCGTTGGTTTGTAGTATATGGCAACTAGAAGACAATATGGCTGACATCAGTTCTCAAAATTGTTATTGGTTGAACAACCTTGGTGGAGGGAGTGAGCCGAAGGAGACGGGGAGAAACGTTGAGGACAAAGTCATGTGGGGAACTACTAGGAAAATTCAGGGGAATATGAGGAGCAGCAAAGAAATTGGTGAGACTGCCAATGGCAAAGAATGGTCACATAGGTGCACCTTGAGGGATCAAATCAACCATATGTTTGAACAAATTGGCAAGCTACAATAGGACATGATGACCATGGCATTAAGACAATAGAGACAATGGGAGATAGAATCAAATTTCTAGAGGAACTTATAAGACGTCAAGGAGTGGTTGCAAGAGAAATGGATGAGTTGGAAGCGTTACGGTAATATATTGTGAACTTGTAGGATCAACTTCAAACTCTACAAACCAATGTGAACCAACCCATCTCAAGGAGTAATTCAGGGGAATATGAGGAGCAACAAAGAAATTGGCGAGATTGGCAATGGTAGAGAAAGGTCACATAGGTGCACCTTGAGGGATCAAATCAACCATCTGTTCGCACAAATTGGCAAGCTACAAGAAGACATGATGACCATGGCATTAAGAAAACAAAGACAATGAGAGACAGAATCAAATTTCTAGAGGAACTTGTAAGAATTCAAGGAGTGGTTGCAAGAAAAATGGATGAGTTGGAAGTGTTATGACAATAGATTGTGAACTTGAAAGATCAACTTCAAACTCTACAAACCAATGTGGGAGTGGACAAGAGGTAAACTAGTGTCTAGACCTTAGCCAACTTCCAAAAGAGATCACAAAATGATTAATAAACTGCTATAAATTTAGTTTTATATTAAGCATCTTTTGTCAATTATATACATTTCGACATATAATCAATTTTGTAAATCTTTATGATGCAACATAAAAATCTTGAAACAAATAATTTTCATACTAAAACATAGTCTCATACAAAAAGATGTAACCTTGTATCAACATAATTTTTATCTAATATAAATACTCATTTTTTTTTTTTTTACATTAATTAATACATCCTCTTTATATATATAATTTAAATTATAAAATATTAAAACTTTACATGGACATTTAATAACTTTTTATACCAATTTCAAAGAAATTTAAAGGCATTTGAGGGATTTTTTAAAGTTACATTTATTACAAAAAAAAATTGAAAAATATTATATCAATAAGTAACAAGTATGCTACTTCAGATAGAAATAATTGGAAAATAAAGCTACTTTATTTTACATGGAAATTAATAAAACCATAATGGATGGCTCAACATTCGACCCATTTAATAATGCGTAAATGATTCAATGGCAAACGTTTGAGTATTTTGGAAGAATAAATTTCTCACCGAAGAGAATAGAAAAATTCATAGTATGATATTAATTTTATAGATGTGATAATCTACCTGTTCTCATTCTTCTCATTACTGTATTTGTTGCAACATTATTAAGTTGCCACTCTTTTCATTAGTGTATATATTTCAATTAATAATAGACTGAAATATTTATTGTTCTCTTTCAATATAATTTTGTTGATTATGTAATATATAATTTTTATGTATAAAATAATAATCATAGTATTTATTATTATAAGTTATTTTATTATGTGATTAAATTATAAGCTTAATATATTTGGGTATGATT
Source organism: Pinus taeda (assembly GCA_000404065.3). NCBI lineage: Eukaryota > Viridiplantae > Streptophyta > Pinopsida > Pinales > Pinaceae > Pinus > Pinus taeda. Next base: position 131,126 of record APFE030120453.1, on the reverse strand, counting down.
TAAAGTTAGTTTGATATAAAGATAAATGTATATGATAATTTTAAAAAGACATATAGAGTATATGTGTATGCAAAATGTAAATATATATATAATAGGGTTAGCTTAAAAATAAAGTGATTATATGTATAATGTATGAATAGGTACAAATAGAGACTATGTAATTATTATTAAAGGTAGCATTTAGATATATGAATGTATTTGGATATTTGGAGGAGATGTCCATTTTCTTTAAAGAGTTATTGTGTAACTTATCTCTCTTATTTATTTATATTGTTTATATTGGAGTTGATCTCCATACTCACAATTGTTTACATGGTGTGTAGTCCTAATTTTTTATGTATTTGAAACATAACATTTGGTATCATAGTATATGATCTTAGTGTTTTGCTACTTCAAACAAGCCATATTTGTATTTTTCTATAAATTGTTTTTTGGGAAGTTTCAAACCATAAAATTTTGAGAATATTGAGAAGAAATATCAAAGTTAAATTAGTTAGAATTTTATATTCTTATTCATTATATTTTCAAAGATTTATCCTGTGGAAGTTAGGGTTTGCGATTGATCAATAAATTAGTCTCAAAAAGTCATATTTTTATTTTCCCTATATATTTTTCTCTAGAACGTTACAGATAGCTAGAATTTTAGGCAATTAAGGCAAGATAGAGAAGTACATGTGATAAAATTTCATATTATGATTCATTATAACTTATGACTTGTAGTCTATGGAAGTTAGTATTTATGGCTAATCCACAAATCAGTTTCAAATGAGTCATCTCAATATGTTCATTGTAATAGTTTTCCAAAGAAGTTTCAAACTATGCAATTTTCAGGGATCTATGGAGACATATTGAAGTACCTTATGTAAAAATTTCAGAGTCATTTTAAAAATTGGACATCTAACACGTTGTGCAAGTACACACTTAGGAAGATGTAAAAATCAACATTTTTTGCTAAAGTTACCATAACATTCACTTGACACATTAATTTTTTGTTAGAACTATGGAATGTAGAGAATAAATATTAGAGTACTGTAGGACAAGATTCCAAACTCTAAAGGGCCAAAATTGAAAATATGCACTAGAATAAAGGTTGGCTATAAGAACACACTTCAAAACAAGGTTTTAAAAGGTATGTTAACTTAAAACTATCATAAATTTTGATTGGGATATCTAACTAGAGTGATTCAAAATTTGTTGGAAAATGAAAAAAAAACATAGAATAATTTAATTGGAATGAGGTCAAATGCCTTTATATATAGGCTTCCTTGGAAGCCCTAATAGGTTGATGTCTTCTTCTAGAGAGGTTGACTTTCTCCTTTGTAGGCTGACTTGATAATTTTCACTTGACAAGGTCTTGAAGGGTCATTTTGATACTATTATGACTCAAATAATTTTCTTTAAAATATGTAACATGCCCAAGAAGAGTCAATCACACATGACAAAAACTCCCTAGATTTGTATACTCAATGACAAGCCCTAGAAGCTCTCAATGGGAGCTTAACCTAAAAATAAATTTCCCTTGACTATGAAACTCATGCCTCAAAATTAACAACAATAATTTATTTATTTTTCTCATTACATTAAATACATAAAACCATGATTACACATGTCATTATGAAGACCGAACCTAGTTATATATATCAACAAATAAGGCAACAAAAGATATCATTATTATGAGTTGTAATCACATACTATGGGGCAATAATAAGGAAGTGGATGGATGTGTCAATTTGGGATGCAATCTGAAATTTGATACATTAATGGTCAATGGCCAATTAATGCCATCCTTCATTCCTTAGTGATAGTTCTAATAATAAGTCACACAACATCAAGTTACATCATAAACTAGGAGTGTGTGTATTGTGAATTTTTCTTTATTATGGAGCTCTATTAGAAGGTATTAACCTCCAAAAATCCCCCCTTTATCTATGTGAATAATGTACTCTCGATAGGATATGTGTGTGTGTGTGTGTGTATATATATATATATATAATTGCATAATAATTATATTTATATGTGCATATATGTATGAATTATTTAAATTATATTTTGATACAAATATTAATCTTGTAATCATTTTAATCAACTTATGATTCTACCATCATTTTATACTAAATCAAAATATTTTGCAAAGGATCATCCTTTCCTTGTAGATTAACGGAACTTTTGTACACTACTTGCTTTCTTTGGGGGCCTTCTCCTTTTTCCATAATAGCTTGGATAATTCTTGGTTTTCTTATTGGGGAATGTAAGCTATCATCACAGCATGGAAGAAACTCTTCATTAAAGTAGCCATAAATATCTTCATGCAATTCTAGGATCTTTTTAGTGGAGTCATCGAGGCATCTTTCTTTAAAATCAAATTCTTCAATAATGGTGCTACCAAGGAGCTCATTTTCCTAAATATTAGATGGTTCTTGGTCTAAAAGAAATTGCCATAACATATCTTTACTTTAATTGCCATTCTTGGTCTTTAATAAATTTCCATTCCATAATATTGATGGTGGTGTGATGTTATTTGAACAAGGTTTTCAAGAACCCAATTCATCTTTAACTATGTGGATAGAAATCTGCCAAAAAAAAAAATTCAAAAAACTTGAACTAGTTTCTTTTTATCCTTAAAAAAAGTACCATATTTCTTGAAAATGAATCACTCTCCTTAGTGGAGTCCCCAAAATGATGATATTTTTTCTTGTTAGGGACTAGATTCAAACTCCTAGGGACTTATCAAAATTGCCTCTACATTAGGTGTTACTCCTCTTTTTATTCATTCAAATGTTCAAAATAACTCAAAGCACACAAATTTAATCAATCAACACATTTGTTTGTGAGTGGACCAAGTGGTTTTCAAAAGAAATTAAGAAAATAAAATAGCATAAATAAATATCATCTCACTAATTCGTTCCACGTTACATATTCATTCATACATTATGAGAAAAACATAGTTGAAACAAATTTGTAGAAAAAAAGTAAAGAAATGGCCTAGGTCTTCAAATAACTCTAAAATGATTTCATTCATTCAAGAATCATACATAGATATAGGGGAAAATTCATGAGATTTCGCTTCTTATTTAAAAGTCTAAACACCACAAATGACATGCACTCCTTAAAATTGAAGATAAGTTAAGATAAACTAAAGAAGAGATCAAGAAGAGGGGTAATGAGCTATCTAAGATTCAAAACCTTAATGAAATACTCATGAAGAAGATTGTATAATTAAAATAGTGAAAGAGTAGTTAGGGGAATTAAAAAAGGAACGATTCAAAGGAGGACTTGAAAAAGAAAGATTAAAAATATATATAGATTGAAAAACCATAATAGAAAACTACTAGATGACATCAAGAGATTGAAAGAAGAAAAGAAGCATTCTCAAATTCAAGTAGAAATAAGGGTCTTAGATGAAGATACTACCAAAATAATTGAACAGGAAATTTTCAAGAATAGTGAAGAAACCATAGACACAAATGAGGTAAAATCATAAATGTATTCTAGAATTGAAGAAAGACATCAAATTTGATAGATGGGGTTACATTGCAGCATGAAAAGGAAAAAGAAGACAAGATTCAAGAAGGTCGTCATAAGATACTTCAAGAAGTTGAACTTCATCTAGAGGATGTGTAGGAAAAATATGATGTTATTATCTCCAAGGCTAGAGTAATCAAAGACCAATCAAAGAGGCTAGAAGAAGACATTGCCTTTGAAAAGAATATAGATGAAATGGGTGTGTAAAGTGAAATAAATCCATCAAATATGAAACCATATCAACATCCTCATTACAAAGAAAGATTTCATGGAAGACAAGAAGATCAATATCAATGTTATCGAGGAAGAGGTTGGAATACTCATCAATATTCTTGGAACAAGGCATCACAAAATCATTATTCAGTAGGATATTATCAAAGACCAACAACTATTACAAATTGGAGAAGCCACGACAACACTTCATGGAACCAAAGGAAAGAAAAATAAACAACAACCTGTCATCAAGGATTAAGATAAAAAAGAAGTGATTTTGGATGGATGGATGGATCATCATCAATGGCAAGAAGAATGCAAGAATATAAAGAAATCATATTATTTGGTTTCATTACATGTAATATCCTTAATTAAAAATCTACGAGGACAAATCTTTTGGAAGGAGGGTGCTATGATATGACCCCGAGGAAGGAATGTATGGGGTTAATATGATCCTCAAGTGAAGGTGGGAGGGGCATCTATGAGGTTAAATGTGTGTGTGATGTTTAAATGAATATATAATATAGTTGACCTAATAATGAAGGGGCCACATATGAAATAGAGAGAGAGAGAGGGGCCACATATGAGAGAGAGAGAGAGAGAGAGAGAGAGAGAGAGAGAGAGAGAGAGATCATGTACTCATTACTCATTATTAAGGATGTGATTTGGGAGGGGCATCTATGAGGTTAAATGTGTGTGTGATGTTTAAATGAATATATAATAGAGTTGACCTAATAATGAAGGGGCCACATATGAAATGTGTGAAGTGATATCTATATATATATATATATATATATATATATATATAGAGAGAGAGAGAGAGAGAGAGAGAGAGAGAGAGAGATCATGTACTCATTACTCATTATTAAGGATGTGATTTGGATGTATGAATGTGTTTGGGTATTTGGAAGAGTTTCTTCCATTTTTTAAGGATTTATTGTGTAACTTATCTCTCTTATCTAAATTGAAGATATGCAGAGCACTCACAATTGTGTACATAATTTGTCCTTTTGATTTTTTATGTATTTGAAGCATAACATATTTGTGTTATTTTCTTTTTCTAAAAATTGAAATAAAATTTATATTCATCCAAAAAGAAGTTACATTGAAGTAAGAATCATATTGAATTGAAATGATTTCTTTAGCTTTCAACAAAGATATAACAGAGTTTTAAAATCACATCAAAAAGTTTAAAAGTCACTACCAAACATATATTTCAAGTCGATCTATAAGTAGATTGTTTAACATATTTACTCAAAATGCATATTGCTCAAAAATACATATAATTAGCAACATAAATGGACGCTTTCTTCCTCTTCTTGCCCCTCCTCAGATTGAGGGGAGCTTGATTCTTCAATTTCCATTAGGTCTCAAAGTTGGTGAATGGTCCCATATTCCATTAGCAAAGCTTGAATGAATTCTATATTCCTCATACATGTGTTGTTTTATATTAAGCCTCGTTTCTTTTACTTCCAAAACACCATTGTTCAAAAAAAATTATCTTAAACATTTTTCAGTGATCAAATTCTTATTCCTAACATTTTTCAACGACAATTCATCTTATGATAATATGTGTGGATTAACAATATAGAGATGCTCGCTATTATCATTATATCACTATTTGCAAATATTTATGTACATATATAACTATGAATAAATGTGTTTACATAATGACATATTTTATTTCAAATGAACATCGAAATATGTTCTATAGAATAAATAAAGTATATATATATATATATATGAATGAATGAGACTATTCATTTTTATCTTATTATAATTAGAAAGTCAAAATATATTTAAATAAGTGATTTTATTCATTTTTTTTTCTTTTCAATAAAACCTAAAAGTTCTATCATTACAAGGTGCCATGTAGATTTAAAATTCATATGCCATGGAATGAAAATTTATCTCTTAATATGATTGTTATTTAGAACATGTAATCATTGTGAAAATGGCCACAAAACAACTTCACCCATTACTCAAGTGAACCTTAAATTCCATCTACCATAGATATAAATTGTATCTCCTCGTATAATTATTATTTAAAATATAAAATCAAGTGACAATGTTCACAAAACAACTTAACCCATTGGTGGAGTGGACCAAGAATTATTCTTAAGAGACTGAAGCATTCTAAGAAAGGATATTTGTGATTGAAAACATCAAGATGAATAATATAATCACCAATACTCATGTCATTTAAAAGAGAAATTAGGTTAAAAAATGATTTTTTAGGTTTTATCAAGGATTTACAAATACTTATTGAAGAGCCAAGTAATCTATTCTAAATTTTATTTAAGAATCCTTTAATATTGGCTAGCTCTCAAACAAATAGTGGTAAAATATAGTTAGTTTATATTTGATGAAAACTTTAGAGCAATTCCATTTCCAATTTTTTAACCAACTCCTATAATATTCAACTCCATGTTTGATGAGTAGAGAATCTAAAGTCAAGATTCTAACTTTACCTGGAACAACATTACTAAAATAAGTTAGTCTAAGTCTCTCTTTTATATCTATCCAAGGGGTCTAATCTCTAAGGCCAACATAAAAAATAAGATTTGAGAATACTTCTAAATGAGCCATCTGAGATCCTAAATCCTAAGAACTTATGATCATCACCCAAAGTGAGATATCATTTATAGTTTGATTATAGAGGAACGTGGTGCCAACTAATCCAAATTAATGACCATGATGTTCCATTCACTTTCAACCACCCTTGTGAGGTAAATGTGATAACTTTGTGAAATTTAAAGCTTGACATAAAATATATAATATTAGATTAATTATCCTTATGAAGAGACTTGACACTAAGAACCGAGGTTCATGGACAAGGACTTATTGTCTTTAATAAAATAGTTAACCATAAAATAAAATGCTTATTAAAAGAGAGACCAAGACAAACATTGCCACCCTTTCATCTTTAAAAAATTTGTTTACCTACCAAACCTCCATATACTTTGGACCATAAAGGCACATTTGCTTTTAACTTTGGCTAATGAGTAAAAAAAAGATCTTCAAAACAAAGATACCACAAGCTTAAGCAATATAATTCCTAAACAACACTATTTAAGTCTTTTTTTATTTTCAAGACTTGAATTACCCTTTAAGTGAATTGGTCATTCAACCTCTTTCAAATGCTTTGCAATCTTAAGTGGTTGTGGAATCAAACTCACCCTCCTCTCTTTGTATTTACACACTTTCCCTATTTTGTTTCGAGTAGAAAGTGGTAAGAGTGTTGAATCCATTTAATGATAAAAGTGCACAACTCTAATTATCAACAAATAATTAAATACATTGCATACATTTAACTAAATTTTTAAAATAAATTGAACCTCATATCAAATAAAAATTACCGATATAATAAATAAAACATCACCTTAAATATAAATATTAGAAATTCTCATCTCACATAAACATGAATTAATTATATAATATTGGAAATTCTCATCTCACATCATTTTTTCCAAATGCTAAACATGAATTAATTATATAAAATATTTATTCCTTTATAAACGTACACTCTACATAATAGTTGCTAAGTAAATTGTGGTCCCTTTTTAATTATCAATTTTACCCACCAAGTAGCCAAATTTTATAAAGGCTAAGGAAATATAAAGAACATTGAATTTTTATTTGGGTTGAATCCATGTTCACCCTCTCCTCAAAAGCCTTGTTCTTAGGTCTTATTCAAAACATTAAGGCTTTGCCCACTTAATGCTCGAGTACAAATTTGTGGAAGTGTATTTAGAATGTTTGTGAATATTGGAAATTCTCATCTTACATAGTTTTTTCAAAATGCTAAACTTGAATTAATTATATAGAATATTTGTTCCTTTACAAATTCATATAAGTATTTAGAAATGACACTCTATATAATAGTTGCTAGGTAAATTGTGGCCCCCTTTTTAATATCAATTTTACCCACAACTTCACCAAATTTTATAACACCTTTAATGTAGTCTAAAAGGCGAAGGAAATATCAAGAGCATTGAATTGTTATTTGGGTTGAATCCATGTTCACCTTCCCCTCAAAAGCCTTGCTCTCATGTCTTATTCAAAACACTAAGATTTGCCCACTTAATGCTCGAGCACAAAGTTGTGCGAATGTATTTAGAACGTCTGTATTAATTTGATAATATTTTGAATTTTATCAAATTAAATTTTGATAATCAATTAATATGTGAAGTTTATGTATGGACTCAACTTTTGATAATCAATTAATATTTATTTGAAGTTTATGTATGGACTTAACTTTTGATAATCAATTAATATTTGAAGTTTGTGTATGGACTCAACTTTAAAATATAGAAAATGATTTTCACCATAAATGCATTTGTAAGGGGAGTGATTTTTTTTGGTTCAAGGAGGTGTAGTGGTTGGTTTATTTTTTTAATGTGTTGTTGAGAAAAGAAAGTAAGTGTTGAATGGAAATAAAGATATCAATTTATTGTAGTAGTTATAATAGTTTTAATTTTTTTTTATAAGAAGTAAATATAGGGTCCTTCATCTATCTAACTAAGACCTTAAGACTATTTTTTATTCTTGAATTGCAATATATGAGGAAGTTATAACTTAGAAAAATCATAAAATTTGATGAAGTGTGCATCAAAACCTTTCATCGTATCACAAATCAATGTCATACCAATGCAACCGCAATTTACGACACTAAGTTTGATCACAAATATCTTTATGATGTGTGGCTTGTCAAAAGTGCTCGATTGGCATAGAAAAATGTCGCATCCTTGGGAGTAAGGGTTGTTGAACACAATTAAGCGCATTTAATGCACTTCCCATGGCGAAATCGTTATATATATATATATGCTCCTTTCTATTTCATTTTCACCGTGATATATTGTTACAAGTCTTCCTTGGAAACTTGCATTGTGCCAATTGGTAACACATCTTTGTTACCCGAGTTCGCATTGCACTACCTGTAGTTGTAACACTTGCACTTAGCCATGCTACGTTTTAGCTTGGTTTTTGCATATCCTCTTCTTACATCTATTTATTATCAATAGATTGCAAGTGTTACCCTAAAATTTTGGTGCAATTATTCATTTATCCAACCCTTCCCCTTCCGACTTATATGTGTGTGTGTGTGTGTGTGGAACCCTTATTTCCGCAACACTTAGTCGTTTTCTCATTCCCATTTACCATGGTTTCACATTGATTTGTTGCATTACTAGCTTGTGAAACCCTTATAATCTTCACTAAACATGCATCGCCCTTTGATATATGAAGTGTTGCCCCCTCTTTGTGCAACCTTAACCCTATCCTCATCACCATGTGTGAATACTTCATCTCATCACATATATGTTGAGAAGTCAAGGTTATAATGTTGGGCTATGGTACAACCCCTTTGTATAGCATGTGATGAAGTTATGTGATGTGTCACATCATATACATAGTTGTGTTGTGATTCATCCCCTCAAGGACGCAGTACTAAATTGTGTCACGCAGGAAATATTTATAGTGTGAATACACTAATTTGGATCACGGCGCAATCTTGCTTGGTAGTATAATTTTTTCCTTGTGGCACAGAGCATCTCCCGAGTTTAGAATATGTAGCACTTTTGCATTTCACCCCAATTTAATTTTAGCTTTCTAAGTTACTTATTCTAATGGATATCTTTGATCTCCCAGGCTTGGCTGATTTGCAATATTTCAACATATCATCGTTTGAAGATATGGCTCCTTCTAAGAGAATACCTAGGTAAGACCTTGTGGATGAAGAGTCTAAGGAAATTCCTATTGCATCGGTGCCCACCTACGTTGATACCAGGTGTTACATTAGTAAGTCAATTTCTCTAGAGTGGTCAAGATTTACCATTGGTTTGTAAGGAAAGAATATCTAGATGGGGATAAAGATATTGAGGTGTACCAAAATGTTAGGAAGTTGTGGCTACACAAAGTGGAGGAGAGGTGAGACCTAAGCAATATATTGAATGTGAAATGCAAGCAATGATTCTTGCACGACAACTAGCATTCATGAAAAATGATATAAATTCAACCAAAGAAGCAATGTCACAACTATTGATGGAGCTTGCTAAGTTGCATAACATGCTCACTTCATTATTTCACTAGATCCAAGTTGACTTAACGACAATAGTACCAATTACATGTGAACACGAAGTAAAAAATGAAGGCTTAATTTCGGGAAAAGTTTTATCTATTGCAATAGATTATAAAGCTTGGCACACTCATCTCACCCAAGTCCAAGTGCAAGCCTTAGCAATTTTAGATGACCAAGATAGATGTATATTTTGTTAAAAGAGTTATTTTGGAATTTTGAGGTAATTAGGAAATAAAGTGGACTAGAAATTAGAAATGAGGATAGGTGAAAAGTCATGGAAGGTGAAGAATCACCTCACTTTTGTATAAATATAACCCTCTAGTAAGGAAGGAAGGGACTTTAGTTTTTGGACTTTTGGAGAACTTATGAAAGGGAAAGCCTTGTAATCGTGTGAGGACTACTTTTCAGCTTTATGCATTCCCACTATTGTGATTTTTGTAGACACTTTATGATTTGGCATTGAATGTTCAGCTATAATATTTAGAAGCCTGAAGGGCCACAGTAAGGACTTTCTTATCACATGTTATCAATTGTTGTAAGACTTTTCTTTATTATTTTTGTTAATATATGATTGTTGTATATTTGTGGAAAGTTAATGAACTATTTTATTAGCTATGAACTCTTATCATTTTTAAGAATTTATTGTTGATCTTTGCATATGTTTATGTTGGTTATTTTTTTTTTGTAAGTAAGAGACGAACCTTCTATTAATCTGATCAAATTACATAATATACAAAGTGCCCCAGACAGTAGGGGTGGCAAAAAACCAGGGACCGAAGCTCAAAGAGGTTCCTACAAACAACTCAAAGTGGTTCCTACTGCATCCACTAGACGGACCCGGAGGCAAACATACAAAGTCCACGAAACCGAATCCTCACCTTTGAATACATAACCCCGATCCAATGGTCAACAATCAAAGGGACCCACAATCGTGAAACAAGCATAACCAATCCCAGTCATTGAAAGCAAAGTCCCGAACCAACATCCAGCAGGGATATTGCACAGACGAGAGGCACGGAGGTTAACTGTGCGATGAGAACGGTTTTCTCTCACCTCTTATTGCCACGTGTTACCCACTAAGTGGAATCGCATGCATCTTCCGCAATACCGAAAACCAGCCATGTCCCACATGATATACCAAATAAGGTTTTGGGTTTTATGTTCATGGTTTCGCGAAAAGCCCGGGGCCCATACAGGGACCCACAGTGGACCCCACTACCCCTTGCACATGGACCCGACTGCAACTCTAAATTGGGTCCAATAAGCAGCAATAGGTCCGGAACCCTAAGGCGACAAGCACGACCCATCTCAGCCGTTGAATACATAATCCCGATCCAACGGTCATCAGGGATATCGCGCGGATGAGAAGTGCAGAGGTTAACCGCGCGATGAAAGTGGTTTTCTCTCACCTCTCGATGCCACGTGTTACTCACTAAGTGGAATCGCATGCACCTACGAAAATACCAGATACCATCTAAGTCCCGCGCAAAATACCACTTGTGGTATTGAGATCGTAGTTTCGCAAAAAAGCCAAGGCATTCCCATAGACCTTGTTGAGCCTTCTGCCTAGAGTCGCCAACAGAAACCCGCTAAGCCAAATACACCCAGGTAGTCCATTCTGCGTCATTTATCGACTTGAAACCTTCATCATTCATCCAAAAGTTAACAAAATTGTGGAGAGCAACCATATCCCAAAATCGTAGACAAATTAGGCGATATCATCCTCACTCCTGTTTCCCGAATCCCTTAGATCAACATTGTTCATCCATAAATCCCAATCTTTGGTTGCTGGGATGAAACAGTCCTCTCGCAGTTTCCCTTCAGGTAACAACCCCCATGCATGCTGAGAATCCTTGTCCTTATTGGCCACACCTTCGTTGGCCAACTGATCTACAAGCATATTTGCCTTCCTTCTAACGTGAACAAATCTAATTGTTTTAAGGGTCTGCAAGTGAGAGTGGATACGGTGAAAAATATGCAGTAGCTTCCAGTGCTTTGACACTTTATCTGGCGAAATTCCATTGTGAATCTTCTTGGCTGCTCTGATGATTAAATCCGAATCTGCTTCAATGATAACATTCTGTAAATTTGCCTCCACCAGGATTTCCAAGCATTGATCTAAAGCCAAAATTTCAGTGATGTTATTCGTACCCTTTTCCAAGTGGCCATGGAAGATGTATTTTGTGTGCCCCTGAGCATCTCTTATAGCACCCCCAAAGCCAGCGTCCCCCAGATTGCCCTTAGAAGCTCCATCAATGTTTACTTTGAAGAAGCCCTCAGGAGGGGGCTGCCATCTACTAGCCCCTATGCTAATTATTCTCACTTCCTTCCTTATTCCTTGAGGATTGATGGATTGAAGACCCAAATTAAGAACAATAATCTCCTCGTGAGGCAGAGGAGGATTCATGGGAATTGACCTCAAAAGGCTCTTAACTGTTTCTTTAAGTTGTATTAGAATTTGATTGATTATATGCTGGGGTTCGCTAGCTTTATTTGTGAAGATCCGCCTGTTGCGTTCTTTCCAAACATTCCAGATAACAAAGCCTAGTAATAGCATCCAAGCTTTATTAATGATTTCATTCTCTAAGAAGTTCTTCCTCCAGTTTTTCAGAGTGTTGGATATGCTAAGACTGTCCTTGTCAGTTTGTCGGAAGCTTGAGGCCACCCAGTCCCATACCTTAGCAGAAAAAGAGCAGAGGTTGAGTAGGTGTTCAATCGTTTCCTCATGTGAGCCACATAGGTGACAATTGGAAGGGCCAATGAAACCTTTCTTTAGGAGGTTTTCCCAAGTTAGGATCTTCTTTTGATGCACAAGCCAGATAAATAGCTTTATTTTCATCCAGTGAGGAGTTTGCCAAAGTTCCTTCCAGACTTTATCAGCATTTACAAAGTTTAATCCTGTGATTGCTTGTTTTGCCTCTTTGAGGTTAAATTTACCTTCGTTATTCTTCCCCCATCTTAATTGGTCATATGAGGAGGAAACCAGAATCATTTGTGCTTTAAGTCCATGGTGAGAGCCTCTGTTATGGCCTTCAAAGGATTCTCATCACTGCAACTTAGTTCCTTCCACTTCCTCCATTTTTCATTGTTCCTTCCCTGGTCCCAGAAATCTTTTACCATTAATAGGCCTTTGCTATCTTTGTCTCTCTTGAGGGTTGCCAGGTCAATCCTGTTGAGGATGGGTTCCTGTTGCCAGTTGTCCTCCCAGAATTGAGCTCGGTCCCTTGTTCAGATTTCCAAAAAACAATGCTGCTGAACAATGCTTTTGTTCTCCCAAGCAAGGTTCCATATGTGTGATCCTCTTATTTGTCTTGTCATTCTAATAAGATCCTTTTCCTGCCAGTGCTTGGCATACTTTTGTCTCCAAAGCTTGGCCGAGGGGGCATTCGGCTCCTTGATCCATTGCCACCAAAGCTTAGCTCCCGAAACTTTACTAAGAGTTTCCGAATCATGTAGCCCCAAGCCACCATGGCTTTTGGGCTTGCAGATCTTGTCCCAGGCAGCTAAGGCCCACTTTTTTTTCTCTTCCCCTCTACCCCATAGAAAGTCCCTTTGAATGTTCCTTATCTGTTGCTTAATACCTTGAGGAGAAGGGATAGCTACAAACATGAAAATGGGAATGGCTTGCAAGATCGCTTGTGTGAGCACAAGTCCCCCTGCTAAGTTTAAAGATCTGCATGTCCATTTTCTGATTTTGTCCTGAAGTTTATTTAAGATTGGTTCCCATATTTTCTTGCTGAGAGGTTTATCAGTAAGAGGAATGCCAAGATATTTGGAAGGCAACTAATCCCTTTGAAAACCTAGAATTCTGGTAATGTTTCTCTGTATAGCAATATTTGTGTTAAAGAAAAAAACTTTGGACTTATTGTGGCTTACCTCTGTGCCTGTTGCCATAGCAAAGTCATTTAAGATATCTTTGGTTGCCCTTGCTTCCCTGACTGTGGGTATGCCCTGCAGCATAGTATCATCCACAAATTGTTGATGAGTATTAGCCTCTCCATCTGGGGTGAGCTTGATCCCCTGAATTCGACCTTCAACATTTACCATTCTGAATGCCCTGCCTAACCCTTCCATCATGAGGAAAAAGAGGAAAGGGGAGAGCGGATTGCCTTGTGTTGGGTCCCTATAATACTAGTGATTACCCCATTACTATTGTAGTTGTACCCCTCATTAATATTTTTGTGCCCCTATTGTCCCCATATTGTTATTACTGTGCCCCATAGAATCCCTCTATTGTTATTTTTGTGGCTTTATATTATTATTGTTAGGTCGGCTGGGTTATAGTGTGACTCCTTAGACTCCTATAAATAGAAAGGAGGTTTTGTCATTTGAATCATCCAAGAATTGTTCATTTATGTAATGTAAAGGAGGTTCCCCTCGAAGAGGCTAAATTGTAAAGCGTTGATCTATCTTTTTTATCTTTTCTTGAGCTGGTTTCATAACATTTGGTATCAAAGCTTTGGATTCTAGGGTTTTGCTGCTCCAAACAGGTCATCGTGGCATTTTTGCTATAAAAAATTTTATGCGACGTTTCAGAAGCTAAAAAAAAAAAAGCCATTTGAGAAGACATCGCGCTGAAGCTTAGGTCCTAATTTCAGAGTTTTTTGCACTATATTTTCAGATATATGATCTGAGGAAGTTGGTCCTTTTGCGGAATCCTGAATTACATTCAAAATAGGTGACCTGGGGAAAATTTTCATAACTTTCTCTCTGACCATCAGATTGAAATTTCGTAAGAAGGTACAGGAAGAGGACAGACTGTAGTTTCTTGTATATAATTTTCAGAGCCAAAGGTCAAAAGAGGGACATGTGGAATGTCATACAAGTTCGCTTTATTGAATTAGTCTATAATCAGGTCACTATGGGAGATTTGGCATAAATCTTCATTGGAGAATCCAATTGGGATCAGACTAGTGGCATTAGAAAGAGGACACAGAGGGATACCGCAGGTCGCAATTTCAGAACTGGATGATCCGAAATTATAGATATACATCAGAAGCAATATCAAGCTCCTAGAAAGTGAAAAAAGGTGTGTATATTTATTAAATGTTTGCTTAAGCTTGGTTTGAAAAATTATTTTGAAGGAATTCAAAGGGCATAGTAAAGCATTATTATCGGTAATTAATGCCCCAAGGAAAGAAAATGGAAACACCTAGTAGGCGACCTGAAAGCTCTAGCATGACTCATGAAGAAGAGGAAGAAATGCAACATGATATATCAAAATTACGAGACCAAGTGCAAAAAGTTTCACTTGCACAAAAAGGAACAGAATCTAAGATGGATGGTTTAAAGAAAGATGTAGAAGCTAAGATGGATGGTTTAAAGAAAGGCGTAGAAGCTAAGATGGATTGTTTAAAGAAAGGTGTAGAAGCTAAGATGAATGATCTAGAAGCTAAGATGGACGATTTGAAGATAGATTTGAAGACAGACATGGAAGAATTGAAGAAGTTGCTACAAGAAAGGGTCACTAATGGTGAAAGGGTAGTAAAGGATAATCATGATGAGAACAAAAGAAATGTTAATCATGATTCCATAGACTCTAATGTTGGATCGAAGACCCACCATATTCCAAAAATCAATATGAGGAAGTTTGATGGCAAGGATCCCGCAACATGGA